>CM034007.1:18577544-18659201 GCA_019603395.1 Cyrtorhinus lividipennis | reverse complement strand
ATAGGCACGAAAAACTAGATATATTATTTATAATAAATAAAAATCACAATATTGATATTCTAGGTATAAAAATTAAAGAACCTTTATTCATAAATAATGAACGAGAAACCTCTACGCTCATAATAATATTAGCTAAACAAAACATTCCTGAAGAAACATAAGCCATGACCAATTATTATTAGTAAAGAAACAACCAAACCAAAATAATTTAAATTTATTAAACCACAAATAACCAAACCTATATGAGAAACAGAAGAATAAGCAATCAAAGACTCAAAGTTAAGATCATTAAAAATTTTCTACTTCCTAAAACGGCGTGGGTACGGCGGACGGACAACAAAAGGACGGTGAGTTGTAAACACCTTTTTTTGGAAAAAGGATTTTGATCATCATTGGTGTGCAGCATGGAACACGACCCATCTAAACGTTCCAAGTCCCAGCTACCCGTCTCTCCAAAGCTACTTTGAATCGTAAAAACAGGAAAAAGTTTGAGGAATACAATTTATTTTCTTTATAAATTACGAATACGCAAGAGTAATAAATCAAAAACTTTTAAAGAGACAAATTCAGGTGGATAGTACCCAACAATCCGTGTGGATAGCAGATCTGCCAGCGAGTCAATCAATTCATTTTTATCCAATCAATCAAATTGTTGAATAGAATGGCTACGTTGATCGACGAACGTAGAGATCCTCAAGATCCGAAATTCCATTACCTCCTCGACATGAGCTCAATCCACCCTGATCTACTTGATGAATTTTCCAACCAATTTGATGGAAGAAAGTTAGACGAAACGATAACATGCTCAGCATTAAACTCAAGAAAACAAACCCATTTGTGAGAAACGAATGGAGTTGGAGGCCCACGCTCCAGTGAGATCCATCCTTGACAGACAGTTTATAAAGAAAGTTGGCAAGAGACATTGTTTCACCATTAGGGTGCGTTAGCTGAAACACTTGACATGGGAGTGAAAAATAATCAAGGCGTATAAAAGCTTTTCATTTGCAGTGCGAGCCGAGTAAGTTCCCGTTGCTCAACGAGATCAAGAAGGGAAGAAGCGAAATCGTCGTCCGAACACTTTTTGAAGTATTTCCTTTCAGGAGGGGTGAAGATCAACTTCTAGATACTGATGGTTCTGTGGCTGACTGTTGGAATGAGCTCGTTTGAGCGTGCGAACATCACAGACTTCATCCCACAAGAATCTCTTCAACAGATCTAATCGCTATCCTGCGAAATTCAGTTCCTTCTGCGCCTAGTCCTATCGTCCAATCATTTCGTTGAAACTCTCGATCGCTCAATCAAGATGCACGACCGATTCTCCAATCAATTTTCCAAATTTTATCACATCTGTCACTCAGTTCTTGCGTGTCAGAGCCACTTGAACAAAGATTGTCATGCCAAATAGACTAAAAGTTATACTGGTCAAGGTATTTGAAAAAAAATATTCCTCAATCATCTCCTTTTAATTTTATTATTATTACATTTCATGAGATCATCAAGACAAGCTCTGGTGGAGGATGGCTCAACTAGTACTTGCCCACGAGCTGTCGCTGGAGTTTCCTGATTATAATTGGTTATTACTTGAATAATCAACGTATGTAATCATGTCAGAGGTCAACCTTGGTCATTCCTCGGAGCAGAATTATGGAGAAAACAGTGAGTGCGGAGTGTCCCGGATTCATTCTAATAGATTCAGCGTCCAACATTTAGTGGAAAATGATACCCCACATGCCTAGCTACCCAAAATTTCGGAAACCCATATTCGCAATTGGTATGCAGGTGTCCTTTTGACCCATACTTCAATCCAGTGGGCACGATCCACCTCAGTCGATTCAGCGTCCAAAATTAGGTGGAAAATGATACCCTAAACGCATACATCGCCGAAAATCTATTGTTTTAAAAAACACGTTTCTATCCAAACCCTCTCCTGATTCGGTCCAATCATACTGGGATTTTTCGAGGACCAACTAGTGTCGGAAGGAGGACCTTGACCTAATCTAGATTTTCTATAAGAGTATCTACTACCAATAATAGCAAGGATGGAGGACGGCGCATTTTGGGGGTGTGGGGTATCATTTTGTTTTCCACTGTAAATAGATTTTAATGGGTAATTAGCACCCACCGGAAGTGGTTATGGGTAAAAATTGGTACCTACCTACCTATTTCAAAAATGGTTTTTCGAAATTTTTGGGTCTCTAGGCGTGTGGGGTATCATTTTCCCTTAAATGTTAAACGCTGAATCTATTATTATGTGTCTGGGACACTCCACACTCACTGTTCCCTATCCTCTCCACACCTTTTCTTTTGGTGCTTATTAATATTGAAATAACGCACCCTTGCGTTCCAATCAAACGAGAAATGATTTAAACGTTAGAAAAAAAGTGTTTCTCCAAAAACTGACTTCTTACGTTTCAAATTCAGTAGATTTCAAATTCAAAATGTCCGTCCATTATCCGGTCTGAATAAACTCATTAAAATTAGTCGAGAAATCTCCAATATGCACATAAAGTCTATTAAAATTCTAATTTCGTCTTGCATTTTCAGCTCAGTTTCCCTAAAGGGAGGGTGCTGGGTAAAGGCTGGGTAAATTTTTTTAGTTATTACCTATTCGAATGGAAGATAACAGCACTAGTACCGAAAAATGGCCATCAAAGTGGAACCCAGGGTGATTCCCACTCCCTTTGAGTTTTCATAATAATTTTCCATGTTTTCGGTTCCTCCCAGTTTAGTAAAACCCTCCGATCTTCTTCCTTTCCTTTAATTTAAACGACGCTCGTGAAAAGTGGCAGTCGGCTCTTGAGATATCTCCTTTCATAAGGAGATTGATTAAGGTTTGGAATTCCAAAGCCACTCTCCCCGCCTCCGACCTCGAAACCCCTCTCGAAGACGAATGGGCCCGCTAATAGGCGGTCGTGCCTGAACTCTTCAACAAAAGTGCACTCGGGCTCTTTCCTTGTCTATTCCGAAAGTCTTTCCTTCCCATGAAAACAAATGATTAGGAAGATTCGACGGGGAGCGTCACTAAACGAGTACTGAAGCGTCTGAGCGCAGTCATTGCTCAAAGCGAAAAAGCATCGAGTCACTTGCTTTCAACATTCAGACGTTCGAGGTTTGCTAAACTCATTGATCATTCATCTCGTTGCCCGGAGATTTTCCTTACGACCCAAATCAGGGAGCGCCTTCCGATAAATGCACCAAACCAGATTTAATCAAGCGGCAAGAGAAGTTAGCGATTCACGGTAGTGGACTTTACTGGAGTCGAGCCCAGATTTAACAGTAGCTGAACGCATTTGAGCACGTTGCATTCGCTGAATTTTGTAGACATTTAAAATAAACCACTGAAAATGTTAATGACCAATCGTATTTATAGACTGAAGACCCATTGGAAATTAACGACCTCAAAAAATCTCACCACCAGAGACAGGCCCGATTAGATTCAAGTTTGTAGAGTTGAGAATACTTTCAGACAATTTAGATAAAACTGATGTTTTGAAAGTTTTCAAATTTATTGCAGAAGTAGAATAGATACATGAGAGAAAAGCGCTGCAAATCCTTTCACAGGGGTTGGTAATTCCTCGGACCAGGCGCATGGTGATTCATTTCTTCAACATGGGGAAAATGGGGGAAACAGTGGGTGTGACGGGTCCCGGACAGATTCCAATCGATTCAGGGTCCAGAATTTAGTGGAAAATGATACCCCACACGCCTAGGTACCAGAAATCTCAAACATACACATTCGAAATGGGTAGATAGGTACACATTTTGATCCATAAACTCATCCAGAGGGCGCCTGTTCCGAGACCCATTTAGTTGGATTCAGCGTCCAAAATTTAGTGGACAATTATTTCTCTAAATACACATTTTAACCCCTACCCCGCCCAAATTTAGTCCGATCGGGCTGAAAAGTTTTGAGGATCAACTGGAGACGGGAATGGACCCCTGACCAAAATTTCAAATTTTTAGAAAATTGAATACTACCAAAAACGGCGCGGACGGCGGACGGACATTTGACTTTTTTGATCTAGACACCTAAAAACACTCAGAAACAAATTTTGGGACGAATCGGAGAGATTGACATTTTACATGAAAACATAGGTTGTTTATTCAAAAAATAACCAACCAAAACAGGACTGAAATTTGACTGATTTCATTGTCGCACGCCTGATGATCCTATCGGCCACACCATACTCATCATTTGATGAATACGGTGACTTATTAACGATCTGTTGTGATATTCTTCAAGAGTTCATCAATTCGACCCGAAGTAGGTAAATGATATTTTACAGAACCGGAAACCAAATTGCTGCAGTGAGAGAACAACGATGAAAATAATTCACTTATAGTTAGAAAATTTAGGTGGATTAGGATCGAGTGGGAAGTGTATTTGAGCTCACCAGAGAAAGTGCCTACCCAATGGTGGAAACATCGAACAAAATGTTTTCAAGGTGAAGTTCCCACTGAAGCCTGAAAAGCAGTCGTTGACCAAACTCAAATCCGATTACTTAGCCTCTAGCAGTTCTGGCGCATTCCTCTGGAGATTTTAATCCCTCCAAGCTGAGCAAAGTAACCTCAGCGGTACTGCACTGAAATTTCTGCAACCATCAAACATTTAAACGGTTTTAGTAGAACATTACATTGCAACTCCAGAACAATCGATCGCAGTTGATAGTTCGGGATCATGGAGCATTGTATTTGGCATTGGATTACCGTATTGTTCAACTCTGAGCCTATTCATGTTCAACGGATGGCTTGTGATGACAGCCTTTTGTACTCCTGCGGATGTGCATTGTTGTAGTAATATTACGCTCTACTCGACCGTTACTTTGAGATTCTCATAGGTTGTACCCAACGCGCACTTGAATTAGCCAATTGCAAAAGACAACAGAAAATTTAGGGAAAACAAGGTTAGTTGATTTGTTGCAGTAAGAGCACTTCCACAAGGGTGGAATGAGGGATGAAGACTGAAGACCAGAAGCATTAGGGTTTATTCTGACCAGAAGGTTCCAGGGACCCTACTTGTGGTGGAGTTGGTTCTTTCACACAGGACTGTATCAGTTCTTAGAAAGACTCCTATTTTGAGGAGAGGCCCAATGTTGAACTACTAATTACCAGTTCCCTTCTTGGAACTTGGTTTTGTCCAGACTCTTCTGCATCCTTTGTTGACCTTTGGAGGTTCTGGAAAATTTAATGAAACCCTACACACATCACTCATGTTCTGAGGAGAGGATAAAGAAAAACCCCATCTTTAAATTTTTTTAGTGAAGTCAGGGACCCTTTCTGGCACTAGTCGGTCCACAAAACAGCCCAGTCGAACCGAATTCGGGGTGGTTATAAGTGGAAATTTATTGGAAACATGGCAAGTGGGGTATAATTTTCAAGTAAATATTGGACGCTGGCTCCCTTGAGATAGGTCCTGGACCGATTGGTGCCCACTGGGGGTGAATCTGGATCAAAATGGGTACCTAACTACCAGGTTTGATTATGGGTATTTGAAATTTTGGCACCAAGGCGTGTGGGGTATCATTTTCCACTACATGATGGAGTGTTAACCGATTGGAATGAGTAGAAAATACTCCACACCCACTTTTTTCTCCTCTCCCACTCCAGGGAGTAACCAACCCTTGTGAGAGAATTTGCAGCATTTTAATCTAGACATCATAGAACGCAATCTGTCAAATCGAAAAGGTTATTGCTACTTACTCAGCACCGGAGTAGCTCCGCCTGACCTGGGGTATTCTAAATTTCGCTGAGGAATTCAACAGGATTAGTGAAATTGTCTAACAAAATACACAACTATTCTAGTTCGCTGAGGGTGTTGTGGGCGTTCAATATAACAAATAATCGGGGGAGAGAGTAAGGACCTCTTATTGGAGCGGGAATTTATACCGAGGAAGTGGATGTTCCCAAATATATCTCATCGCGTTAATTTAATTAAAACCCATTTATCATATATCGTATTGTCATTTTATATAATTATTATCGTATTTATTTGGTTCTCCGTATCCCATGTCAAGTGATTTTATATTTATCCTGCATGACGACTTGAAGGTGAACAACCTCAATTTTGATATGCGATAATAATAATGTATAATCCTCGTCATAACGTTTTTGTTTCTCCTGAGGACGATGAGCGGACTGTAGAACGCTCCTTTGTTTTGCCCCTGCATGTGCTTTCTGGTCAGTTCCAGAACAATATTTCGTTTATTGTTGAATATCCCGCATTCCTATCAAAAACAATGAAATTAGTCTGTAATTATGAAGTTCCTACTCACCCTCTCTCTCTAACTCTCGTTGTTGAGGGTTGTTTTGCTCTCAGAGAGGAATTGAATTATCGTTGGAAAAGCTGAAAAGTGAATTGGTGTCGTTCGCGAAAACATTCGTGTCAACTGCGTCAAGTCTTGATATAATCGAATATATATATGCCCTCCTGTCTAGTCTTAAGGAAAATGAATGTGTTTCCCCTTCGTTTGAATATAAAAAGGGACACTCGTTGTCGAGGGATTTGTTGTTTGCGTTCGGAAAACTATGTAAGTTTCCACTCGCACTTAGATCACGTTGTTGCCGGGGTATTGATAAATATTCAGTGAATCTGAGCAATTTATCAACCGATAAATTGCCAGGATGCGCCCAAGGTTGGGGAGGTTTCGAGTGGGACATGAAGGGACTCACCCTGAGGAGAGGAATTGAATTGTAAATGGGAGACTACGCGTGAAGGAGTGCCGCGGAAACTGGAGGAGGATTCACGTGTGAACGACAATGATGGGATAGAATGCTCCTTCAGATCCTCACGACATTATTAGCTGGCGTCGAAAGGGAAGATGAGATGAAACCTACGACCCATCAGCCGACTGAATTCATACGTGAAGAGAGAGTACGGAGAACTGTGGGATGCGACCTCCCTCATCGTGAAAATCGACCGGGTATTACGTTTGTGTCTCGCTCTCTCTAAATTTGACGTTTAATCGTATTCACGACACGTTGACTCCAAAAATGTGTTTCTAATGACAACCCCCCTCCCCCCTCACGCGGATCCATCCCGTTATCAATTATGTAAGGACATTGGCAACATTTCTATGAAATTTTCCAAGACTTAGCGCTAGACGAATAAAATTTTTATCGTAGTACGGATTTGTTAGCTCAAATACATTTTTTATTTCTTTCATTTTTCAAAAAATAGCTACGCAATCGGGCTTTTGACGGGATTTGACGATTGAACAAGAGTTAAACATAACCTGCCAGACACACTGATGTGATAATCGGTTCAGATTCACTACTACAAAGCCAACAAAAGTCAATATTGGTGGGTGAAACGATTGAAAACGATCTGAAATAGGGTCAGCGTTTTGGCAACCTTCGCATAACGTAACGTAGCGTTATTTTCCAGTCCGTAACCGTTATAAAATAACAGCTAAAAAATAACGCTTAGTGGCATTGAGAAGAGATTATGTTGCATAACGCCTAGTTTTGCGCCTTTCATTGACGTTTTCTGCGATGTTTGATGTTTCAAAGACCTAAAAATGTTTTAGGTTTAGGTAAATTATCACGTACACAACATACAATATCAATAACCACCCGTCGAGAGGGTGGTTTTGGTTTCAAAACTGAAACTAAAGCACACAAATCGATAACTGTTTTCATCTTGCCAAGCTCTTTCACGTAGGTGATCGTAACTGTAGCGGCTTTTTCTCGTTTTCAGGGGTTTACAGCAAAAGTTTCATTTGCGTCTTGCTCCTGTTGTTACCAACCATTATTTTATTCCAAATTCTCTCGGGCATTTGGAAGCGTTTGTGTTTGCTATTAGCGTTATCATCAAGTAGTTTTAGCTACTTTGGATTTTACTTCACTTGACTTCAGACCATTAATTTGAAATGTGAAGATAATGCTATACATGTTACAGTTCAAATAGTGTAACGGTTACCTAATTATTTTGAAACAACGTTATTTTGTAACGGTTTCAAGTTATGTAATTCAATCTAGACTGAGAAATAACTGGGGTGGGTAGTGATTTCCATGTAGCCCTGCAGTGCTGCTAGCAGTGGTCGTCCACCGCACTACAAACAGTGGTTTAGGCCATGAAGTGAACGATCCCTGTTCATACTGAACTTGGTTCTACCTTACGAGCTTCCCTTAGAATCCATCCCTTCCTACGACCCCCAGTAGCAAACCCAGAACCGAATGACTGAGATGACTAGATTGTAATGTTATCACTCCCATGAGGAGGAAACGCAGTCGATGGTAGTATTACAATCTTCTCACGGAATGGGTTATTTTGAAGATTTCCGTCAGTTGCGGGAAAATCATTCAGAACTTAAATTCCACACCAAAGAATCGTGAGATCTTGTGTAATAAAGTTGGGGTCGCTCGGAAAGTAAGCTTTCCGTTGATCCGTCGAACCGATCCCGTTTCTGACGCGAGCACGAGAAAAAGGTCGGGAAAAACTGCTACCCCCTGCTAGTATTTTAGAGCCGGTGGGTAGGTAACAATTTCCCTGGGCTGTCCTTGATTGGTGCCCTTGCCGAGGCAGGGAAGCAGAGGAAAAAAACGCGTAGCCGGCCGGTCAGTTGATATATCCGCGCAAGCTGTGACTCGCCCTGACAAACGGCCCCTCGCCCCGCGCCGGTTACCTCCTATAGAAATTTGTTTCCAACCCTCAGACCCCCTCCCTTTCGCTTCAAGAGATTAATGAACTCATTTCAGTTTTAAGTGATTTATGTTTTCATGGCTGGTTGCACGTTGAAGGGGCTCGTGGAGCAGTGAGACGCGCGCCTCGGTCCGTTGGCTAATTATTAGAACCCGCCGCTTTCCTCTGATGAGCTAACGCGGAAAAATTTCCGTTCACCCCCTCACCCCCAAAAAACCTTGCTTATCTCCAACTCACGACTACTTATTTGACGGACCCGAAACACGTTATTCCGAAACAAATTACACACGTAGAGCACCAATGAATGTGCCCAACGCAATATTACCACTTCTAACTCATCAATATACGAGTGGTACCACAGAAATATTGTTTGTCTGAAAACTTATCACTTTCCTGTTAAAATTTCCATCACGTCTCCATCGTCCACACCGTCTTTAGTAGGGCCGGGTCTTGTTGGTACTTGAACATTTTCAGCTCAATTGAACCAAATTTGGGGAGGGTATGGGTGACAATGTTTTTTGAAAGTCGATTTTTGGGAACCAAGCATGTGTGGTGTCATTTTCCAGTAAATTTTGGACGCTGACTCCTATGAGATGGGCCTCGGACCAATTGGCTTCGGTCCGAATATATGACTCAAAATGGGTACCTAACGACCAATTTTGATTTTGGGTTTTCGAGATCAACCACTGTAGTATTGATATAGACATCATTATACCGCCAAATTCAGGGGCCAATTAGAGAGGTTGACCTACGCTGACCTTGGTGAGCTTGATTATCCAAGGAAAACTACGAAGGCCCGAGTTTATATTGGTATTTGACTAAAAAACAGGAATTCGAAGAAAAAAGTCCTTCAGAAATGTGTTTTGTAAGGTCAGGAGAAAAAGGAGGTGGTACGATTGGGTCGTTGTCCTCATCATCATCCTGAAAATCGTCAGTAGAACGTCAATTGTCTTGCTGCACTCATTCCACAAAATCGGCATCATCCAAAGCTGTTTGTAATGTTTTTACACCACTTTTGGTTGGTTATTCCTCGAATAATCAACCTATGTTTTCATGATAATGGTCAACCTCTCCGATTCGGCTCAAAATTGTTTTCTGGACGTTTCATGATGTCCTGATCAAAAAAGGTCAATGTCCGTCCGCCGTACGCCGTACGCCGTACCCCGTACACCGTACGCCGTCCATCGTCCGCGCCCTTTTTGGTAGTAGAAAATTTTCTAAAAATCTGAAATTTGGGTCAGGGGTCTGTTCCCGGCTGAGACGGGTCCTCGAAACTTTTCAGCCCGATCGGACCAAATTTGGGGGGGAGGGGGTCAAAATGTGTTTTTTGAAAAATGGATTTTCGAGTTTTTGGGCGATCTAGGCGAGTAGGGTGTCATTTTCCACTAAAAATGAATCCAATGAAACGGGTCCCAGAACGATCGGCACCCACTGGAAGAAGTTATGGGTCAAATTGGGTATTTATTACCCATTTTGTATGTGTCAGGATTTCTGGTACCCAGGCGTGTGGGGTATCATATTTCACTAAATTTTGGACCCTGAATCGATTGGAATGGGTCTGGGACCCGCTACACCCACTGTTTCCCCCATTCGAGGAATAACCAACCCGTGTGTAAGAATTTGCAGATTTTTTTTCTAGATGTGGAAATCTTTTGAGGCCAGGTGTGATGCTTCGTGTTTAGATATCCTCATCCTCATCCAGTTACGCAGGAGTCCAACCCACCAAAACCTCACCCTCCCAACGGCCCAACCTGGTACTATTTATCCCATATTTTCGTAACATCACATTAATTTTGCACATAATGTTTTTCATTTCCCTTATTTTAAAACCTCTTGACGCTCAGTCCAACGAGACACAAGCGATGTAGTCTAGGGACTCAATAATTACGATTACGATCACCCCTCGTACAACCCCTGAGGGCAACCCAAACCGCGGTAACGTAATACCCTTTCATTCGATTCCTGTCTTCTCCCTATTCGACAGCCTTCTCTCGTTTGTGGAACCCAAGTCACCACCTTACGATATTTTATGTATGCTTAGGTGTAGTCGGAATTAATTAACACGAGGAGTCCGTACGATCGCTTTGTTTGAGTTCCCTCATTTCATTTTAGATTCAGAAAGGACTTCGCTGAAATATAACGCTTTCGCAATGCACCATTTTTAATATTCCTGACGATCCAGTTTCTTGACCGCTCGTCAGAAATTTTTTTAAACCGTAGTAATCACCTTTTCCTTCCAATCCACCACGCAATTACAGTAGCAAATTATTACAAGAATCCACTGAATTATAGCGGGCTTTAAGGTGGTTTCGTATATTTTTTTTTCCTCTCTTCGTCCGTTAATTTCCTTCGGGAGTACGGTGAAGTTCCATTTCCCGGAACTCATCCAATAGTACTTCCATTCGGATAGGATTGCTAAGCCCGCTTGCTTTTTCAGCCTTTATTGCTCAAAAAGACTTCATTTTTTCCTCACCCCCGAGGCCATTGATCGTGATAGCATTAAGATGATATTATGATCCCCATGAGGGAAAACACATTGTTGAAACTACGCTCCATATTTTCCAACAGCAGACAATTCCTCAGCAGCTCATAAGTCGGTTCATTGATACTTTCCAATTGACTCCGTTTATTTGAAGAAGAGGATGAAGCTCCTCCTACCTCACTAACCTATAATTAATTAGAGATAAACGAGTCATTTATAGCCCGTGATTACCCATCTGTAACCGAGACAAACTAAGATTTACTTCTACGGTGTAATTGGATTGGTTCTAGGGAAGGAATAATGGTCTTTCGACGGAACTGGTAATTTTCTTTTGATGTCTCTTACTTTATCTTACTTCTACCGAGCGTCTATTCACCAAATCCGGGGTGATTGCGTTTTCAAGTGGATTATCCTCTTCTATTTCAAAAATCAAAACTATAGCCATGATAATCGCTTTGATGAGCAATATGAGCTGGTTTGTATCATGATTGTAGTGAAGCGTCGTTCCAACTGATAATTGTTCGTGTCTTTGAAATTTAGCTGAGTATATTCTATTGTGTACAAAATCAACGTTATATGTACAAATATGCTTCTCACGTATTCGTAATATTGCTCTCAGCTGTAATGAACCAATTTTGGTGGGAACTCAAGAAAGGAAGAACATCTTGAAATGAATTCAACAGGAGTATAACTACTTCTCAGGCAAAATACACAACTTTTCTAGTTCACTGAGGGGGTTGTGAGCGATCAAAAAGAGGGTGAAACACGGTGATTGATGGAATAATACTCCAAAGGAGATATTTTTGTGCTTTAAACGTTCTATAAAAAAACGATGCAAATTCTTACACAGGGGTTGGTTATTCGTCAGACCAGGTGTATGGAAACTTATTTAAAACATGGGGGAAATGGGGAAAACGGTGGGTGCGGCGGGTCCCAGACCCATTCCAATCGATTCAGGATCCAAGATTTAGTGGAAAATGATACCCCACACGCCCAGGTACCAGAAATCTCGAAAACTCATATTCAAAATGGGTAATATATACCCAATTTGACCCATAACTTCTTCCAGTGGGTCCCAATCGTTCCGGGACCCACTTCATTGGAATTAGCGTCCAAGATTTAGTGGAAAATGATACCCCACACGCCCAGGTACCAGAAATCTCGAAAACGCATATTCAAAATGGGTAATATATACCCAATTTGACCCATAACTTCTTCCAGTGGGTGCCGATCGTTCTGGGACCCATTTCATAGGATTCAGCGTCCAACATTTAGTGGAAAATGATACCCCACTCGCCTAGATCGCCCAAAATCTCAAAATTCATTTTTCAAATAACACATTTTGACCCCTACCCCGCCCAAATTTGGTCCGATCGGGCTGAAAAGCTTGGAGGATCGTTCTAGGCCGGGAACAGACCCCTGATCCAAATTTCAGGTTTTTAGAAAATTTTCTACTACCAAAAACGGCGTGGACGGCGTACGGTGGACGGCGGACGGACATTGACCTTTTTTGATCTAGACACCATGAAACGTCCAGAAAAAAATTTTGAGCCGAATCGGAGAGGTTGACCATTTGCATGAAAACATAGGTTGATTATTCAAGGAATAACCAACCAAAAACCTTCTGCACTGTCCCGGGCCAACTAAGTCAAATAAATCCTTTTAAACGGTTTTATTTAGCTCCCCGGAAAGGGATTTTTCAATATGAACTTTTTTCCACATTCTCGTGCATCCTTCTTCCAGGAATTAAAGCTTATTTTTATTGTATTTCCAAAGATCCCATTGCTGCCTACAGATAAAATTTTTATCACCATAGATTCACTCACATTTATCCGATCTAGTCCAACCACGCTTAAATGAAGGATTCATCGAGTCAGCACGTACTCCGTTGCTCATCCTCTCAATCAGGTGGAATCCTATGGATTTATGAGGAATCTTCGTCGCTTGAAAGATCGCTGAGAGTAACACGGGAAACACATATAAAATGTGAAAAGTATACGAACTCTGGCGAACGTTCAGGCGGGGAACCAGAAGACAACCTTGATGCGTTGTATGTGTATCATTAATGCGGCATTTTCATATTGACTAGGAATACTGAATATTGATATAACACTGATTTCTTCTCTAAATGTTCGCTCAGGAAAATACTGACAGCTCGGAAGAGGAAATTGGAGCGTACTCATTATTAGAAGCTCTAACTGATCAATCAAGAATCAATATCCTCACAACGCACAAATGGAGCCGGGCCATCCGGCGTGGGCAGTTTCTCATCCTCTTGCCACCAATACAACAGGCCAAACCGATTAAAAACGGCTTTTCCTACCGCAGCTCTCTTTCCCTCTCGATTCCACACGGAAACAAGCGCAACTTCCGGCTCCTTTCGACGCTGTCCATTGGCGAGGATGGCAGCAAACGCATCGAATCGCGCCTGATGCGTGTGAACAAAAACATCCGGTGGATCTTTCTCCCTGTGGGAAAGTACTTTTTAATTGCTTCGCTGGTATCTAAAAACTACCCGCTGGGGAAGGAAGGAGTGTTTCGAGGGGGGAACTCTGAAATGTTAATAACAGGATCGGTGGTTCCACCAATTCTCGTCATTCATTGAAATCCAGTTGGTCGATCGGAAGCTGTTACTAAACCGGGATTCCATCAACTCCCTGATTTTTGATATCCAGCCAAGCGCTGTTCAAGTGATGCGATGGGTAGTACTCGACATTTATCATAAAATTCAAAATGTGACGTTTCTAGGTGCATATATTTTTGCTAAAAGTTTCTCCATATCGCCAATATTCAAGGGATGCTGAGAATATTTTCGTCAATTTATTTATCATTCCTCTTGAACATTATCGGAGAAGCGCTAGAACAAAAGAAGGTATGCTCAGCCATCTTCATAGTTGCGTCACAAGATTTTGATAAAGTCTGGCATGAAGGGAAAGCTGTCCTATCTATCCGTTGAGTCGCACCAATCCAATTTATCTGACTGGTACTTCCGGTTCAAACAGGATGACTACAGATAACTAGGGAAAACCAATGCTGGTGTACCCCAAGGAAGCGATGTAGGCCCATTCCTATACCTTATATGTACCAAAGGTCCGTTCCCGGTACTATTCGGTCCTCAAAACTTTTTAGCCCGATCGGAACAAAGTTTGGCGGGGTAGGGGTCAAAATGTGTATTTCGAAAAATGGATTTTCGAGATTATTGGTGATCTAGGCGTGTGGGGTATCATTTTCCACTAAATTTTGGACCCTGAATCGATTGGAAAGGGCCCCCGACCCGCCACACCCACTGTTACTCCCATTTTCCTCATGTTGAAGAAATGAGTTTCCATGCGCCTGGTCAGATGAATAACGAACCCCTGTGAATGAATCTGCAGCGTTTTGGTTGGTTATTCCTTGAATAATCAACCTATGTTTTCATGATAATGGTCAACTTCTCCGATTTGGCTCAAAATTATTTTCTAGACGTTTCATGATGTCCTGATCAAAAAAGGTCAATGTCCGTCCGCCGTACCCCGTATGCCGTCCATCGTCTGCGCCGTTTTTGGTAGTAGAAAATTTTCTAAAAATCTGAAATTTTGGTCAGGGGTCTGTTCCCAGCCGAGATGGGTCCTCGAAACTTTTCAGCCCGATCGGACCAAATTTGGAGGGGGTAGGGGTCAAAATGTGTTTTTTGAAAAATGGATTTTCGAGATTTTGGGTGATTTAGGCGAGTGGGGTGTCATATTCCACTAAATTTTGGACCCTGAATCGATTGGAATGGGTCTGGGACCCGCCACACCCACTGTTTCCCCCATTCGAGGAATAACCAACCCGTGTGTAAGAATTTGCAGATTTTTTTACAGACGGGTCAAAGGGCCTACATCATAAATGAGGGATTCTCTTATTGAGATTGAGATTGAGACGAACTACTGTTCACCTACTTTTTGAGTTGTTGCCTCTTTCATTCCTTTATTTGGTTCGTTATTCCAATAGTAATCAACGTATGTTCTGATGCAGAAAGTCGACCTCTCCGATTGGCCTCGAAACATTTTTCTAGACGTCATACGTCCCTTCCACCGTACGTTGTCCTCTGTCCACGTAATGGGAAAATTTCCCAGAAATCTGAATCTTTAGCCAAGGACTCGTTTCCAGGTTTTTTACCCAGTTATTTACAATTTAGGAATTTTGTCACTAAAACGGCCATAACTCCCTTAATTTACATGATTATCTCGGATCTTAGTACATAGTTGGAAATAGCGTAAAATTTCCTATCTGATGGATCCCTAACGTAATAATTGAGTAATAACGAATAAAACAAATTTGAGAGGTATTGGTATCTGTTTGATAATTAGTGTGCCTGACCTAAATCATTTTGAATTCGAAGATTCGCTCACTCGTCTCCGTGATGAATACGCCTATCCGTGATTAGTACTTTGGGTAGTACTTTGGGAACAGTGAAGAGATGTGTTGTTATGTATCTATCTATTAGCTTGAATCAGGTAACAAAATGAAATTGGGTGACAAGCCTCAAGTATCCATGATTCCAGTCCCAGGTTGATCTTCAATATTGTTCCTAGTTCCTTTAAATGCTACTCCTCCACCTGGGCTAGTATGGTCTTTATGCACTGTCAGGAGAACTTATCGGCTGTTTCTTCAGCACCCCATCGCAGTAATGTGCGATGTTTTCTCCAACTGAATTCCTACAATCGGGCCACATCTGGCCACTTTCAATAAATCAAATTAAAAACAAAATCACTACGGCCGGAGTACTTTGGAAACCGTTTCTGTATTGATCCAAACACACGCTTTCGAGAACAAAATTATATGCAATAGATGTGGATTCACTTTACTACGTTTATTAACTCATCGTGCGGTTGTATGGGTGTACTATTGTGGAATAATAACTACCGGGAATAAGGTAAAAAGTAATGAGTTTGATTCATTTTGAAAAACTGCAACTCTATACATCTTGAAGTAAAACGTATGAGGTTGCATGCCACCCTTATGACCTGTCCATATGTACGAGCGGCCTCGCTTTTGTATTATGCTCAATGGGAAGCTACGGGCCAACGATTCAACGATAAACTAGTTAGAAAGCAATCCAAGGGATTTGGTAAGAGCGACAGTATTTACGATATTAGCATTGATGGTGGAATAATAACGAGGATAATGACGTTGCCTTCTCCGTGCTAGTGGAGACAATGTGCTCGTTAGCGTTTTGCTGAGCGTAGCGGTCGACTCCTTGAGCTGCGGTGGTAGGTACAGCCCGTCAAGATGACATGATGAGGTTTAAGCAGATCCAGAATTATTGCTGGATGTAGGAAGTTCGGCCGGGAAGTTCGGCATTGATCCCCCAAGGGAAATTGGCGTTTGTCGATTTGCGAGCTCTATCGAGGCTAAGCCGAAGAGATCCTCCGATGTCACCGAGCGTATACATTTCCGGTGAAGTAGGTTGGTTTATGGCATGGTTGGCTGTGATATTCCAACTAATGAAGCTACGATCAGTCTGTTCGGATTTAATTCGAAATTATATTCAATACGACCACGCAACACGAACCCGTGTTTTGAATTGTAATTACCACTTAAATGCTCTCATTTTTCATACCAGTACGGACAGTTATAAAAAAATTGGCTCTATGTTCAACTCTCGCCGGACGTGGTCGAACAATCAACCCCCAAAAATAACCCAAAACTTACATTACCTTCAAAGACTATTCCTATTCCCTATTTGGAGGATGTTACCCCTGTACTCAGGTTTTTTCCGCGTCACCATCATCTCAGTAGACACTGTAACAAAGCCCTTCAGAAGCCATCTGGGAGGAAAAGTCTGAATTCCGAGGTATTTCAATACCCTAAGGGCCGTCGACTTTCACTACTTCGCGCATCGGTACCCTAACAGTATAAAACGTGAAAACAACGCAAATAAATTGAATGATAGATTTGTGTGTTTGTGCCCATATTTTCCAAGTCAATAGGCTTACCAGAAAACTTGGAAAATCAGTGGTCACTCTCCCCTTTTGGAACGTGAGCTGTGAAGCTCCATTGACCAATTAGGATCCGATTCTCCATTATGGATTTGAGAATAAAAAGAAGAAAGAAAGACACCCTTCCACCTCCAAACAATTGCCCGGTCTCCCGGAAATTACTGGGGTGAAATCCTACCGCAAAATAAATAAGCAAAGGCATTGTATTGAGAAAGAATATTAAAAAGGACCCGAAGGGTACGGAAGCCCCATAATAATTTTCTCTAGGGTTCACCGCCCAGATAGAACCTCGATAACGAAGATCCTTGGGTGTACGTCATTATCGGTGGTGGCGTCGCTACAAATCCTAAAAACACCCTTTTTTTTTCTTTCTTTGAACATTCATCATTCACCGTCTTCTTCGACGATCTCGTCGCTTCGGCTCGCGTCATAATGGCCGGAGTTTTTCATCCGAGTACTCTCCAAGTTCAGTTCTACGTGAAAAAAAAATAAAATAAAATAAAATAAAATAAAATAAAATAAAAATAAAAATAAATAAATAAAACCTGTACTAAATTTGGCCACCAAATACGACGTTTCTCAATGTTCCATTAAAATTCTATATCTTTTAGTGTCGTGTGTTCTGGCGTTATTGACCGTCCATTCTTTCTCAAAGGATGATAATCACATGCCAAGATTATATTCAGTGTAATGATTTTAATCAGGCAGATCGATGATAACCTCAGTTTGAGGAGAACCTCTGTGTGGCTGAACATCCAATTAAACGAAAATACCTCCGTCGGTTCCCTAAAAACCTCCCTTTGTCCCCCGAGATATACGAATTGCTCATTAGCGATCATTAAGCGATACTAGTTTGTCCAGGAAGATCAGATAATTTACTTATGTAAGAACTATACTCCTATATACCCTAGAAGCAAAAAGACCTGTGTGGATGTCTCAGGAGCAGGAAATCTAATGAGATACTAAGAACGCAAGACCGTTGGGAGTTGAAGGGATGATCAACCAGTCGTGATAAATTTTTCCTTGTATATTATCAACGTTCAGTCCAACATGGCCAACTAGGCTTCTGTGTTTGATTGAGCAGATGGGACATCATTCTTATCCGCTCATGATCTTAATAATATGAGAATCTACCCTCGAGTGTCGTCAATGTCTTTTCACGATGAACAATCTTGCCCGTAACATGACAATAAGTCATACAGAGGTAACTGCAGATGTAACCACGCAGGAACCAGGCAGTCCTATGGGATTAACTTATAGACATCGCTGAATCATTTGCGATTTTACAATGAAAAATTACAAATATTAAAACTAAATGGATTCTACTTCCACATAACGCTACCCCTTCCACATGCATATTGGGCCAAGTCTAGAGACACAAACGAATCATTTCTCGGATATTTGTTAGATACACTGGATTCTATGATTGTATTCTGGGAGCATATCAGGAAAGCAGCTGACTGTGCAGCACAGCAGCCCTCACCACCAAATGGAAAATACCTCTGGCCCGAGGTAAGCTACTCATGTCGGTAACCACCATTTCTCCCTTGTTGGGGGGGGGGGGGGGATTTGGGCCGACACTACGAGTTTCCTACTACTGAAAACAAACGCTGGCTGTGCAAAAGCGCTACGAATTGATAATGACAGTGTCAGAGCAAGCTGCCTGTACTGATACTGGCAGTGGTTATTTCCATTCATCAACTGGCAGTAGCAAGAAGACAGCCGTACAAGAAATGAGCTTAAGTACCACAGAATCGCACGAGAGGAACGTAAAAAAACATCAAGAGTATGGCAGGAGGCCTCGACAGCAAAGACGCTTTTACTACGTTACGCCTTGTATCCATCGAAGGAAAGCCACCGAAAGGTTAATTTCTACGTGGCCATGAGCTCTTTTGTGAGTATCCGCACAGGAATCCTCAGCATCTTCATGGGAATAGCGAGGGCCCCCATGTGGCTTCATTGACTGCAGAAGATAGTGCCCAGCATACATCCTTTGGGTGTTCCAAATGGGAGAGGAAAAGGAAGAACTGTGATTGACTAGAGGTAGATTCGCCGTTATCACCGGACGAACTGGTGAGTGAGATGCTGAATGACTAAGACGGCTGGCAAGGCATTGCTGACTGTATTGAAGTGATCTTGAGATGGAAGATGATACGAAGAGTGACAAGAGGTCATGCGACCGAGCCTTGAGCAAGGACCAAGCCCGAAATGATGTGCTAAGCAGTCCCAGGCAGAGCTCTGGAGATCAATGAATGTGAGGTTTCACTGGGGCTGTGGTCTCACATAATTCGCGGTGCGGTTCCCGAAGAATACCTAGCCACGAGATCAAGCAAAACCTAAAGATCTCAAGGAAGACAAATTACAAGGGGTTGGTTATTCCTTGGACCAGATGTATGGGGGAAATGGGCAAAACAGTAAGTGGTGAGTGTCTCGAATTATTTTTAATTGATTCAGAGTCCAAAATTTAGTGGAAAGTGATACCCCACTCACCTAGGCACAAAAAATCTCGAAAACTCATATGCAATTAATTGATATTGGTACCCGATTTGACCCCTCCCTCCTCCCCTTGATATGGTCCAATTGTGCTGAAAGGTTTCGAGAACCAACTAGGTGCGGAAACAGGTCTTTGAAAAAAATTGCTTTTTGGTAGTAGAAAATTTTCTAAAAATCTGAAACTTGGGTCAGGGGTCTGTTCCCGGCCGAGACGGGTCCTCAAAACTTTTCAGCCCGATCGGACCAAATTTGAGGGGGGGGGGGGGGGGGGTAGGGGTCAAAATGTGTTTTTTGAAAAATGGATTTTCGAGATTTTGGGCGATCTAGGCGAGTAGGGTGTCATTTTCCACTAAATTTTGGACGCTGAATCCAATGAAATGAGTCCCAGAACGATCGGCACCCACTGGAAGAAGTAATGGGTCAAATTGGGTATTTATTACCCATTTTGAATATGTGTTTTTGGGATTTCTGCTACCTAGGTGTGTGGGGTATCATTTTCCACTAAATTTTGGACGCTGAATTCAATGAAGTGAGTCCCAGAACGATTGGCACCCACCGGAAGAAGTTATGGGTCAAAATGGGTATGTATCCACCCATTTTGTATGTGTCAGGATTTCTGGTGCCTAGGCGTGTGGGGTATCATATTCCACTAAATTGTGGACCCTGAATCGATTGGAACGGATCTGGGACCCGCCACACCCACTGTTTCCCCCATTCGAGGAATAACCAACCCGTGTGTAAGAATTTGCAGATTTTTCGAAAACATTCCCATATCAATAATGGCGTGGACGGTGAACGGTGGAAAGCTGAACCTTTGTAGTCTTATTTGCTGCTATGACGACTCCTGATATCAACGATACAGTGAGTACTTTATGAAATAAGCTTTACTGGAGAACTCGAATTTTCCTCTTTCTTTCTGTACCCTGTCAGTGATATGAAGAAAATAATAGGCTCGTTACTCTAACAATATGAGGTGCTCAAACAATATAAGTATAAATGATGTAGGAGACCGGCACGCACCAATTAGCACGATCAGGACTTCTATGACCCGACAACTTTCTTGTTGGCTGTGATTGGGCGTTCACATGTATCCGCCATACAATGTGAAGGGGGAGGGAAGGATGATAAAAACTTATCTTCAATCGTTCATTCGCAAGTTGGTTTAGTACAGTCGTCAACGGATTGCGTTGGAAATAACTAGGCAGTACACCGTAATTATCTCGGTAGGAAAGACCGTGGAGTGGAAGGGGGAGGGGGTGGCCTTTAACAAAACGGAGAAGTTGCTCGAACCTTCTCGAAGAGGGATTTGCATACCCTTTCTACCGTTTTAAGGGTCAAAGGGCACTAGAACCTTTGAAAACCCATTGTAGCATCGGAGTGTTTCACCATTGTACTCGGTGTGAATAATTACTTAGGAGTCGACTTCAAATTATCATCTCGTATCACCTCTAACGCTTGATTCATAATGAAGCCAGCTAGTGAGGAGCCACCTTTTAATCCACCCTAAGCTGCGTTTATTTATTTATCTTTTTTTTTATTGGAATTACAAGCGGGGTTAGTAATATTGCCTTACGCAAGGCTTAGTGAAGTTGGGGATTGGGGTGGGGGGAGGATTTCTCAGACCCATTATGCATTCGGATTCAAGGAATAACCAACCATAGGATATCCTTGCGCCGTCCACACCGTTTTTGGTTGTAGAAAATTTTCTAAAAATCTAAAAATGTTGGTTAAGGACCTAGTTGAGAAAACTTTTCAGTCCGATCAGACCCAATTTGGGAGGAAACGGATAAAAATGTATTTTTCAAAAAATGGATTTTCGAGATTTTCGGCGATTTAGGCGAGTGGGGTAACATTTTTCACTAAATTTTAGATGCTGAATTGATTAGATTGAGTTTAGAACACTCCTCGCCATCTATTTTTTGGCATTTGCCTGACTGGCATTCCTCGTACTAAACTAATGTGGGATACTGCAAGACACGGTATACTAGGTGTTGAGGGTACTCAACCTGCGGGCCGATTCATCGGTAGTCTTGATTGTCTGCCGGAATCAAAGTGCAGCTATCCATCAAGGTTACAGCGGTCTATTTGTTCTCTGCGCCTCCCCAAGTCCTGGATCATTAGGTGGAACCACACTGAGGTTCCAGTGGCCAAGGCGATCAATGTAATACGAGTGAATGCGTCGGATGAACGAAACTACCCTCTAGTTTGATTAAAAAGAAAGGTATCATTTATTCACTGAGGCATCGAATTACTTTAGCACGATCAAATAATCAAAATAAAATGTGCGGTATTATAAGTACTATTATAAACAACATAGATTGTTATTTTAATTTCACAACTACAACGCTATAATTTTATTATTATTTTAACGTTACTAACCGGGCAACGTTACATTCTGCTGAGGAGGCCTGCGCTGGTGAGTTACTCAGATCCCACTTGATCTCCAAAATTGAGTAGCATTGACCATGGTTACTACTTGATGGGTGACCAATGGTAACCGGGTCATGATGATTTCCACGTTTTCATGGCAGTGAAGGAGAGAAAAGACCAGAGTTCCTCCCAATGATGGACGGCTAACCACATCCACGACACATATACATGGTAGTTGGACGTAAAGCTCCAGGCTGAAATACCTGAACCTTCTATCGTTTAGTAGCAACTTCTTTTCTTGGCCCAAAATTGTTTCCAACCCCCGTCCTCCTTGAATTTTCCAGTCCCGCACCTTTTGCAAATCCGCTTAGTTCATTGATCATGTTGGGGAGAAACTTCATGATATTAGCAATCAATCTGGTATTCGTCAAAGTCTGTATTTTCTACATGATAAAAAAATGCTCATTGCTTACAGACGGCTCTGTACAGCGAATATAATGAATGTACCATATGAACTTGTATTTACCACCAAATTTAGCGGTACTGAGGTAATGCGTGAAATGGAGGTCAACTCCATTGGCGGATTCTCCCGTGGCCGAGCAGATTGGTAAATCCGTAGTTAGCCTCTTCGAAGGGATCGACGAAATGCCGATTGAGAAGGGTCGTCCAAATCAATTCGATCGTATCGTCTTCCTGTGAAGTCCATGAATGCAACGAATATTCCAGATCAGTTAACAGCCCCATGAAAATAACGGGGTAGATTAATCAAGTAGATAATGACTTTGAGATAGCTCGGAGGGGAGAGAGGGGATCGCTTTATGAGTACGTTCTTATCCCCTCTCGTGCTCCCTTCCCGCGGGTTAAAATGCAATCTACCTATTCAATTGCAAATTGGTTAAGCTACGGGGTGTCGAGAGAAAGCGAGGAAGGGAATTGAAATCCGCATATCCGCTTAGTGAGGTAGAGGTACATATAGATAGGAAACCCGCCCACCTGCCCCATTACTAAGTTTAAACAGCCTCTATTACAGAGTTCTATCAGTCTTTGTGCCGTACATGTGCCTCGCATTATAGAAAACGTGGAATGATGGAGGAGCTCCATGGGTTAAGCCAGGGACGTGCGCAGTAGTCGAGTAGGAATTTCTCCATGATCTTGATAAACGGGGCCAAGAATTATTATCCATAATATTTTTCGTTCAGCGCCCGATTTACCGTCTGCTAAGACCGCCTTGTCCCTGAAACCCTCCTTCCTATGAAAATGATCCTATTTATCTCGTAGTAAATTTAAAAGGAATTTCTCTCAATATCCCGTGGAAATACTCTCCCAAGGCCGTTTGGAGCGTCGACTATGCAAAATTCTTCAGGATGTCGTTGTTTTGGAGCAGCTAAATCGTTGAGAGGTCACTTTGTAACTATCGTTATATTCTAAATAAAACCACGAATTTCCCACGTTTGAGTAATATACGAATTGGCCACGACCCATTTGAGGGGTCGCGCCCAAAAAACCAATCAAAGACAACAGCAGCTTAACTGATGTGGTAGGAAAATGTTTCCATCAATAATTTATCAAAAATTAGTACCCCTTCGAATAAAAACTTGTTTGTCCACCGTTGTGGTTGGTTATTCTTTGAATAATCAATGTTTTTACGAGCAAGGTCACGGAGCGTAAGCCATCAGAACACAAAAGGGTACCACGTCCTGCCGTGGTCCACGCCGTTTTCGGTAGTAGAACATTTTCTAAAAATCTGAACTTTTGGTCAGGGACCTGTTTCTTGCAGCGTTTGGTTTTGGTATTCCTTATGTCATGCCCGAGGTGAACCTCTCCGATTGGGCACAAAATATTGGAGTATGCGATGATCCACACAGAATAATGAGGCATTTATGTTGATTGGCGGCGATTGCAATTAATCCACGCCACGATTGAAAGGAATATGGAGACAATACTTTCAAATTATGGTTTGAATCGGCAATGAGTGCATTTACTGGGTAATCAGATGTACCTAACCATCGGGAACGAGTATATGAGCATTTACCAGAGTGAAACACCCATTGTGAGGATGAAGTTGACGGTCTCCCGCGAGTACCGGTAAAGTTCGGGAAGCACAGTAACTTTTCTTAGAAAAGCCGACCATTGCTGGTAAAATGGCTTGACTCCCAAGTAGTTGAGACTGTACAGCACCTTTGTGGGCTGTCGGGATCGAGCCCTCTTCCTCGACTCTATCACTGCTTCCACTCCAACCAACTTATCCGTTTACAACCACCATTTGCATAGTAATATCGCACCAACTTATCATATTGATTTAGTCCCATCCTTAAGGTTAACAAGATTCACCCTCCACTTCTCCCACCCCGTTCCTACCTCCCATGGACCTCCATTCTCATTATAACTGGTCAGTATATAGTGTGGACTTTATGGAGCTTATCGTCTGATTCAAATTCAACGTAGTTTCATGGCCAACTATCTCGGCCACATGAACAGGATCTCGGCACTAAAAGCAAGTTTTCCATTATAACGTGAATGAGCAGGAGGACGATCGCCGTCAGTGGGTAGATTTCACGGTTGACATGTTCAGATCACTTAGCGTTGCGCAGTCATAAAGTTTCCGAATTTCCATAACGACTGCGGGGCGCTTCGAATATGATGCGAGTCGCACTTCAACTCACGAGCCGTCGTCATCTGTCAACAGGGTTTTACCGTGATTCAGGGAGATCATTTCGTCATCAACTTGAACGTAAGAAAACGCACCCGAATTTTCAGGTTCGCTTGACAACTTTTTTCATCTTTATAGTGATTGTAGAAGTGAAACGAATTCATTTTCTGTCAGCTAGGACTGATGGTAAACTGAAGATTTAACTCGCAATCCTCAGTTGCTTTGCATACGTTCGTATTCAAGAAGGCAATAGGTATGAGCGGAAAAGGCTAGGTCATTGTGGCTTATCCCTGGAAACCCTTGTCGCAGTGGGAACGGATTTCATGCCACGTGGAATTCCCAATTTGCAGAAGTCAATGACGTAAATGGGAGGAAGGGGCAGAAGAGTTTTCCCTCAATCGGCTTAGAGGCCTGAAAAGTGGAAAGCAATTTTCAACGTAGTAAGTGTGTCTCATGTGAAAGCCTAACAACAGATTTGTGTTCCGTCCTTCGTGTTCAGAAGCTCCTCCTCTACCGTCCTTGCCAATCCTATCTTTGCGCCCTTACACCAATTTGGGAGAGATTTCCCCCTTCAATTGGCGCCGTGGTAAAGAGGGGAACAGGCTCTTTCCTTCGAGCCCTCCACAGTCTCCGACGTATAACCCTCAGGAGACTTATTTCTTGTTTAAAAAATATTTGGAAAAACGATTCTTCTATACTCACGTGTGTGAGATATCTCATGCTGACGGAAACCAAATTAGAAAGGCAGTAGTGTAAAGTATAGTTCCCTAGTGGATAATTTGTTTTTATTAACTAGTTGGGTTCAACAGAAAAGTTGAAAAAGGTCGCCCTTTGACCTCGGATCTTGGCATTGTTGGACCAACAGCACGACCTCGAACATCCTTAGGCATTCAATCCACTACGTATCATTATCTAAATGGGCTCAACAAGGAACGAGTGTGGTCAGAAGGCATCAGGTACAGGATTGCCCGGGCTGTCCGGTTATTGGGCCAAAAGCAGGGATCACGGCGTCACGACAGTGGCAACCCCCGAGATCAAACAGAAGTTTGATGGGCAGGCGGTTACGGTATTTAGCCTGATGGATGTGACCACAGCGTTTGGTCTAATGGACGCCATACGTATGCATTGGGTTCGTCGTGGGTGGAAAGGGTGAGATGAGATTAGATCTCCGCCCTCGCAACCTGATGACTCAATCAGTTACTTGCGATCCTTCTTCGGCATAAATCACTAAGAGAGCATGATTTAGTTTGACGACAACGCATTCTCGCTCCAATTCAAACCGCGTTTTAGTTTATCACATAGAATGAACTTTAGTGACGATGATTAATGAATACAGAAAATTGAATTATATCCAAATTCGCGAAATCGTCCTCGAAAACACGTATTCAGCCCGATCATGTGTTTTTCGAAACTCGATTTTCGGGATTTTTCGGGAACTAGGCAAACGGAGTATCACTTTTTACAACATTTGGACGCTGAATCTATTTAGATGGGTCCCAGACCGATGGGCGCCCACCAGAGGTGGGTATGGGTCCGCATTGGCATCTACCAAACTATTGCAATGAGTCCCAGACACTCCGCATTCACTTGTTTCCCCATAGTATTGCTCCAATAATAATAATAATAATAATAAATAATAAACCATTGTGGAATATTTTGCAGCATTTAGCCAATCTAAACACTATGATAAGCAAGCTGTCAAATTTTGGGGCGGCGTTAACCTCTGGCATGAAAACATTTAATCATTTATGAAACAGTCAACCAAAACTAATAAAAATGGCCTTGTGCCTGATTACTCAACAAGTTGGTTTTATGGATTGGCATTCACACCATATCGTAGCGCGATTTGCCACCGTCTGTAATCAACAGTTTGGGAAAAACCTCAAGAGATGCTCTAGCGCAAAAGGTTCAAGCGGTGACTCCCAGTTTTCGGTGAAGGGGTAGGTGGTCGCGTCTTTAACCAAGCGAGAGCAAAAAGAAATGAGGACTTTTGTGGCAACTGGCTCATGCTCCCAATGAGCGACGTTGTGTTGTTGAAAGCAAGACGAGTTTATGGATATCCTCCTTTCTGACTTTACACGGACAAGGACAATAGAACATCGGGTTATTGATGGCGAAACGGGTATCTCAGTTTACATTGTGAGATCAAATTTCTCATGTCACGAGTATAGAGTGTGGCAATGTAAATCAGCTTCCATAATTCTTTTAGAAACGTGAGGCAGGTTGGCCTCAGTCTATAAGGGATGAAAAAAGAAAGAAAGTTAAAAATGAAAAAGAAAAAGAGCAACAAAATCTATCGGCAGAAATCACTGCGGGGAAGGAGAAGACGGTCCAGCATCGCGACAGGAAGGAAGGAAGCTAACGGTACGACTGCGAGAGAGAGGGAGACACAGTAACGAGAAAGGGGAGTGAGTTCACATTGAAAATAACGAACGTCAAATTAATGGGCGCTCTCGGTCCTAGCCGGTAATTATTTTTGTGAACAATGAACGGCACGGCTAGTACTCTCCGATCACAAAGAAACTAATGACCAGGCCTTCTCTCGAAGCATTCACTACATTTTTAGGACCAATTTGATATTGATAATTGAAGCGAAGCTTAATTGCCTGGATAGAGCGATTCGTTTAATTGCTGAGGTGGGTTTTTGATTGAAGCGTGTTCTGATGGTGAGGACGAACGCTGCACAACGTCAATTTAACGTTAATTCGGCTGTGGCTTCTTCAGAATGATTGGCATTCCCGTGGTTGTTTCAAAAATACGTACTCCCTCTAGCCATGAAGGTGTGGGAAATGAATTCATTCAAAATATTGAGCAAGTTATGAATCGCAGTCAGTCTTCCTGTGGCAACTGCACACTGCGGAACACCAGTACCAACTGACCAGTACCAATGTCGAAATATAGAGCGCCCGACAGAGCACACAGAAGATAGGGTGGTTTTTTTTGGAATGGTGGTCTGTAGGGGATGAGAGGGGGGGGGGGGGGGGGGCGCATTCTTTATGAGTATGGTACTACCAAATTAATTATAGATGACCTACACTAGCAAGTTATTCCTTCGTCAATATTGACTTCCGCTGACTGTGTTGTTACCAATCTGAATCAACCATCAGTGGTCCTGGCAGGTTAACTTGGTTACATGTACGTCGTTTCTGTTCCTTGCCCTTCACCTAAAAACTTCTAATAACCAATTGAGCAAAACAGTTCTAGTAACCATTCGCATCGTGTAGCCATTCCAAGGATCTCAATCGAGAAGCCAATCAGTTGGTACAAAGAGACACAATTCCTACAAAAACAGATCAGTCTACAGAAAATCCGTACACAAGACAACTAAGAAAACCGTAGGCCATAGACATTTTGTTGGTGGCATAAGTGTTAGTTGCAGAGGAGGACCACAGAGATTGCCATGAACCTTTTGAATGTAAACTAGGTATAGAAAGTTTAATACGTTCGCTGCGGAATTGTTGAGCTCGTTTGAGCAGCTGTGCGGGAGTCATCTGAAATAGGAACGCGCCAGGTGAGTGCGGCGCCCTTGGAAAGAAATTTGAAGCGAGCTCCTAACCCAGTGCGGCTCACGCGCCTATTTACCATGGAGTAAACTACTTGCACCGAAGTATTTCGTGTACTAAAGCGAAGCATTGAAAGAAATCTTGAGGTGGGAACACTGAAAACGATGCAAAATGGCAAGAAACTCCAAAACCAGTCCCCTATATTGAAATTTTTTTTTGCATCTTAGCAACACCCCAGCTGATTCCGACGTTTACAGTACCTCCAGGAGGTTCAAAGCTGACGCGGGAAATGTAGAAATATGTTCCATTTCACTTTCTGGTATACTGGAGGAGCGATCTGAAGTGAAGGCTACATTCACGCGCCAGGCGCGTGCGACGCACACAGATTGGAACAGAGCTCACGCGCTGAGCGCGTGACCCGCAGCGAACGTTAAGACTGATAGGCCTGAGAAGAAAGTGGATGGAGCTGACAAGAGGCATATTAACATGTTTAGTGCGGTGGTGCATCTGAAGTACGACAAATGACAGCAGCTAATCAGCGACGTCCAATCCCTAATATTAGACTATTAACATGGACTCATGTTTTAGCCATGACCTAACTACCAAAAACCGTTCGCCGAGAGGGTGACGCGGGAAGGGAACGCCGGAAGGGTGACGCGGGAGTGTCACACGGAGGAGCGTCTGGGGGGAGTACCGAGCCGAGCGACCTCGGCCATTTCCGGCCCTCCTCGGCCCAACCTCTCTGTATCAACTCTCCCTTATCTTGAATCTTCACAACATAGATGAACGAACTTATAGTTTCTTCACAACGTCACCATTCACGTTCGCTTCGAGTGTTTTAGTTTATTTGTTTACTATTCCATTTACTAGTTCCGTGTTTTAGTTTATTCGTAATTATTTCGTTGTTCGTTATTCCGTTCATTCTCGTTCGCTTCTAGTGTTTTAGTTTATTCGTTAACTATTCCGTGTTTACTATTCCATTTAATTTAGTTATTCGTTATTATTCCGTTCCTGTGATGCCTAAGTGCAAGAACTGCAACCATGTCACCGACAAACAGTTTAATCTGGATCGTCACCAGCAAAGCAGTCGAGGATGCCAGAAACAGCACACTTCTGTTTCATTGAATTGTAATATGTGTAGTTCCGTAGTGACCTGTCGTGGTGATCTCATTGAGCACATATCTGGCGCTCATGGCGTACGTTTATCCAACAAGGAATTGCATTTTGACAACCACGCTGATTTTTTCAGTTGGAAAACTGGAATTGAAATAGATACTAAAAAATCTAAGCCAGTGCCCTGCATTACAAAAAGACTTCCATCATGATACCAGTCTTGGGCCTTATAAGGGTAGAGCCTGAAAATAGGTAAAACTACAGATATAAACAATAATACAAATTTTACAAATGACCTTATAGTTACATATCTTACATATCTTTTTTAAACTAATGTGAACTGCTGGAAACGTGTTTTGGGTGAGTTACAGATATGTTCAAAATTTGTGTGAGCCAATTTTAGCTTGTTTGCTGAAACACATTTTCCTAATAATTTTTTTAGGCTAGTAGGTAGTAAGTTCCTATTCTACCAAAATCCCCGATAAAGAGAGAATTGTTGACGTTGAACGAGGGAGCACGCTTTTTTGAAACGAGCGCCAAAGGAGAAGAATTGCGATGGTGTGTGATATTGAGCCGAGGAGGGCCGGAAATGGCTGAAGCCGCTCGGCTCGGTACTCCCCCCAGACGCTCCTGTCACACGGGGTTTTATAAGACAAGAAGAAAATACCGTACCTACTTCCTTGTAAGGTAGTAGTGAGTCATCAGAAAATACCGTACCTACTTCCTTGTAAGGTAGTAGTGAGTCATCAGAAAATACCGTACCTACTTCCTTGTAAGGTAGTAGTGAGTCATCAGTCACCTCGTATAGACATTCGTAATAGACATTCCGATTGCAGACGGCTAAAACATGGGTCCATGTTTATCGGATTTTAGCCGTAGGCTCTAAGCGGAAAGCAGACGGGGGTCCAGGGGGCTTGCCCCCTGGCGAGGCCCAGAGGGCCGAGTTTTTTGTAATCATTTTCTTTAATAAATCTGAAATAATTTTGGTGGAATATAAAATAATTAATGTAATAGTAATAATTATTACATTGACGATTCTATTTTCCACATACTTAGTGGATTCTAGGTAAATGCCAGTGCTGTCTAACCAGAAGTACCAGATGGTTAGAGCACATACCTTCAACAGCGATAATTTTAAAATATGTATATTTTGCAATAGTTCAGCGTGAAAAATCCGATGGTTAACGATACCCCACGATAGCCTTGGTTCAGAAAAACCTCGAAAACCCTTTTTCAAAATACCCTCTTAGGTGATCTGATTGAAAATGAAAAGTGCAAAAACTAAAGAAATTTCAAATTTCTTGAAATTTTGGAGTATTGATTGACACACATTGAAAAAGCTTATTTATTTATTTTTTTAATTTGTTGAATTTGTATCCGTAGTGTAAAGATTACCTTCCTTGTTAGGTTGGTAATCACTTCTACTTTTGGGATGGTGAAAGGTCGTCTAATAATGTAAACTCGTCTATGGGTCATTCTCCCATTTCATGCAAAATTAAGTCCCTAGGAGACTACGGCTTTTGCTTGAAATTTTCTGGATGTTCATGATTCTTTACGTCTTCTGGACCCTTTCTCCTATCTTTTCAGTCAGTTTTCAGTTAGATAATAACAGCCTTTCACCCCCAAAATCAAATCCAAAATGCTCAAACCTAATTCCCTCACATGTCCCCTGACTAGAGTTTCCAACTTTGATGGCCAGTAAGACCTTCCACCTTTTTAAAGATAATTTCTGATCTTTTCTGGCAGGCTTGTTAGGTTCTGAAATGATGATTCCTACAGATGGTAGGGCCCCTAGTTTCGCATAGAAACGTAGGGGGGCCCAACTGCTGGTGTCCATCAGATTTTACCTAATTCCCTAACATTTTTGAAAAACAGGCGCCAACACTCTCCAGGCGATCGTTATAATAATTTTTCAATGTTGGCAACATTGTCAAAGTTGTTGCCAACACTGGCAACCTTTCCTCATAGACATGTCAGCTCAGGTTAGTTTGCTACTGGATTTCCAAGTTGAGAGATCGCCAGTTGTCCATCAAAAGACTAATTCCCTCACATGGAAATATTTTGATGAAGGTAAGCTCAACTTCAAGTTTTATTAATGTCAATGAACATGTTTTTGAAGGGAGATTGGTGCTCTATTGTTTTAGTTTCTATGCAACGTGTGTAGAGAGTACACCAACGGAAAAACTCCAAAAACCTAATTCCCTCACACCTAATTCCCTCATAAAACTAGTGATGAGGGAATTAGTAATCATGTGAGGGAATTAGGTTCAAAATGAACTTTAGTTTTTAGATGTCTAGGATTTGTGGACAATTTCATCATTATTCCTCTGAACTATCCTACAATCAGTGGACTACCACTGATGTAGAGATCCTCAGCAAAATCAACGCCAAGAAAACTGTGAAGCACGTGGTAAAAGTAAACATTGAATCGACGATCATGAAGACCGTCGATTTATTTGAAACGAATATAAAAGAATTCATGCACCATAAAGCCATCAGAGTCCATCAATTTCGAGCGCTGAGGGACTTGAAAGCTCGATTGTCAGTCAAGGTTCTCATACACTGTGACTTCTCAGAAAATTTCGAAAACACACATTTGAAATGGGTAGATAGGTACCCATTTTCACCCATAACCTCATCCAAAGGGCACCAATCGTTCCGGGACCCGTCTCATTGGAATCAGCGTCCAAAATTTAGTGGAAAATGATACCCCACACGTCTAGGTACCAAAATCTCGAAAATACATATTCAAACATGGGGAAAGTTGAGTTTAAGCTGTTTTGATTGCTTGGACTGCGACAAGTTCACGATAGGACACCTTGAGCTTGAAACTGCGATTGCTCCGGCAAACAAGCCTACTGCCCAGGACAAAGAGGTTCATCCAAGTGAGTTGATAGAAACTTTGGTGATTGAAACTGACAATCCATCAACTTAACAACTTCTGAGGAGTCACATCCTCAAAATTTTGTGGCAGCCAACAGGGCAGCAACCCCTGACCTGCTGCAATAAAATTGACGGAGTGCTTGAAGGCCCTTTACCATATGAGAGTTTGACTGAAGCAAAATTTGTTCGTCTTGTGACGTTAAAATGTTGATATAGATCAAACCTTGAATATTTACCAATTCCCTCATTCATTACCTAATTCCCTCACCACAGTGATTATAGTCACGTTGCCATAACTTTTTAACTAGGAATTTCTATGATGAGATTCTGCATGACTGCGATTAGTGGTCAGTAATGAAGGGATTACTGAAAAAAAAAATTCGAAAAAAGAATTTTTTTTGTACCGAAATTGTAGTAGTGAATATTGTAGGAAATGGGAGAATGACCCTATGTTGTTTATGAATGATTATTATTTTTCAAACCTTATTGTCCAGCAAATGTTACATTTTTGTTAAATAAATCATACATTTCATACGGACGAGTTAACATTATGTATAGAGGTCGGCACGATTATACCATCATCTGTTCATATCGAGTAGTTTTGTTCACGAATAAATAAAGAATGAAATTAGGGGCGCCACTTATTGGAAATCATACAATTACGTCGAATTTTGAATGACACCAAAGGAAGTGTGCTACCACTTCGAGACGTGATTGCTTAACACAACTGATGTTGGAGCTCCATTACATTTTGCTGGGCTTGGAGGTTACGTTCAATACATACAGAGTAGGCCGAGAAAAATAAAAAAATATGGACCACGATAACCGGTATATACACGTGAGAATGCGAAGGGGAAGAGAACATTAAGAAGTTGGCCGCTAACTAGAAGTTCAGAACAAATTAACTGCCTGTCCGTGCTTCTTATTGCGTTCCACCGGAAGGGTCGCGCTGTAATTCGATAACAGAAGACAACGTGAAGGTGTTACCAGCCTACCGTTTTAATCGTAGAAATGGCTTCCTGTGGAAGGAGTGTTTCAATACTTGGAATAATATACGAGCATTATACTCGCCATTACAGTATATGAGGGAATCCCGTGTCCTGAATCGGAGTATCTTGAACGAAGATAGAATGGCTAAGTTTGTAACAACGAAAATTTCCCATGATTCGCAGTATTTTTTTCCTCGTAGGAACTCCTCGAGAAATGTAGGAATCAGTAATAACCTAAAATTGCTCACCGAATGTTTAGAACATTTACGGATGATCAACGATTCAAAGAAGACGCCAGAAATTCGGCAAATTTTTCACCAATGGCGGCATCAAAACCTGATTTACTGTGGTTTTTTTTTTTTTTTTTTTTTTTTTTTTTTTTTTTTTAAATAATAACCCATTTTATTGGTATAAGGCGGAGAAGAAACGTGTAGAATTTGAAATCCAAAGAGTCCGTCCAGTTGGCAGTTTTGGGACGAAAATTGTTTGAACATATTTTATGTAGACTCCATTCGAGTTTTAGTTGATTCTTACGCGTTTTCAACTCAATCGCGCCAAATGGAGGTAGAATATACAAATAATTGGTCTTCTAAAAAAATAGTATTTGATGTTTTTGGAGACCCCGGGCGTGTGAAGTTATCATTTTCCATCAAATTGCGAACGCTGAAACAATTGAGGTTGGTTTCAAAACGATTGTCGTTAACAGAAGTATATTATTTTATTTTATTTTATTTTATCTTATTTATTCTCCTCTTTAAACGATTTTCCGGGTGTGTTGGTATTAAATAATTTTCATTAGAATAGTGTACTCTTCATTCATAAGATGGAGGTAATTACACATCATTAAGATGCACAGGTTTAAAAAAATCTTGAATGTGTGTTTGTTATTCCTCGTTTTATCCTTGAATTCCCTCTAAAATGTAATAAAAAATGATTTCTGGTGTCAGGAGGGGGGGGGGGGGGTATGGTTTTTTTTTCTGGGGAAAGGACCTATTTTACATGGTGGATGACGTGAGGCTGAAGTAGGTTCTACCAGCGTTTCATATCAGTGGATCCTCGCTCTACCTGAGATGAAGATGGGTTATGACTCGGTAGGTACCTAGCGAACCGTCCGCCCGATTATTTTGAATATTATTCATGAGGAACTTGTAGAGGCATCCTTACCGTTGATACGGAATGTTTCAGATTCAACTTGAACTCCTGACAGTCGAGTCATAGAAGCAGAAGACGTCTGTTACTTGACGGATACGCCCACTGTTAATGAGGGGGGTGAGTAAAGGTCGTAGAGGGAGACGAGATTGTTAAATAGTGATGCTGGGGAGACTCGGGGTGATTGACGCCAGTTTGAGGGCGGTCGGCGAAGGCGAGGCGGATAGCTTGGTCAGCGGTAACGAGCTATAGAGCTGCGCTCTTTGAAGCATGACGGGAAACAGCGACATCAGCACCTAGCCATAATTGCAGTCCTCTCTACCGCCCTAGAAACAACTCACGCTGCGCTATTTGCACCCTCCAGTCTCAGTTTATAACTCTCTACCTGACTCCGATGGATTTCGCACACAATGCAAATATACAGGAGCTTTAACTCGCTCACTTCCGTCGAACTGTTCTTGGGTTGACAGTTGTGCCCACAATGCGTTGGTGAGATTCTAAATTATTCCGAAAACCTTTCAGATAGTATTTATTGATAGATTCCTGAGAGAATATTATCATTTCTGTAGGGCGGAGGCAATTTAATGACCCCTCCAGTAAGCAGGGAAGGAATAATCAAGTCAGTTGATTTTGAGAAAGCTACGGCGGTTAATTTTGTAAAACAAGGTTACATATACATCGTTTAATTATTCAAGGAATTAAAAAAAAATCTGCAAATTCATTTACAGGGGTTGGTTATTCCTCGGACCAGTCGCATGGAGACTAATTTCTTCAACATAAGGGAAATGGGAGAAATAGTGGGTGTGGCGGGTCCCGGACCCATTCCAATCGATTCAGGGCCCAAAATTTAGTGGAAAATGATACCCCACACGCCTAGGTACCAGAAATCCCAAAAACACATATTTAAATGGGTAATAACTAACCATCTTGACCCATAACCTATTCCAGTGGGTGCCAATCGTAATGATACCCCACACACCTAGATTGCAAAATATCTCAAAAATCCATTCTTCGAAATTCACATTTTGACCCCTACCCCACCCAAATTTAGTCCAATCGGGTTGAAAAGTTTCAAGGACCAACTAGAGCCATGAACGGACCCCTGACCAAAATGTCAGATTTTTAGAATAATTTCTACTACCAAAGTCGGCGTGGATGGCGGACGGACATTTGCTAATTTTGATCTAGACACCTTGAAACGTCCAGAAAAAAATGTTGGGCCGAATCGGAGAGATTGACTTTTTGCATGAAAACATATTCAAGGAATAACCAACCAAAAATCCCCCCAACATTTGTCATGATGGAGGGGGGGGGGGGGGGTCAATCCCTCCAAAGTCAATCACGATTGGTTAGGGAAAATTGTTTTTTTCGAAATTAGCTGGTGGGTAATATAACTCATACCTCTAAAACCTAATTTCTAAATACTCCACCCTACCTTCTTTTCACTCCATTCACAGAGCACAGACTACGTCTACATGTGAAATTTCAATGTTTTGGACCATTTTGAAGGATTTTCCGGCCCAGATGAAATTTCCAATATTTAACTGCCCTGAAGAACTTTTCTGGTATGAAGTCAAAACTAGGGAGACAAATAAGATTGGGGTTCATCAAGCTCATAAAGCTGCTTTATCCAGCCTTTGTCGCTTTTATTGTGCGATAGTGGCAGGTCTGAGAAGTAGGGGCGGTTCCTAGAAGAAAGAGAACGATTATCAGTCAAGTGATGGTGAGCCACTTCAAAACATGGTTATTTCATGCCACTGTCAAAATCTCTTCATGTATAGGTGGCTCCAATGAAGTGACTTGAGAAGATCAAATTTCAAAATGAATTATATAAAATGAGGATACAAAAACATGAAATACATTGACTTACTTTTGATCTTCTGGTTAATCCATTTACGGTAAGCATCAACGCGAGTGTTGACACCAGGGGTGTTGGGTTTAGCGCATCCCTGTCCGAAGGAAACGACTCCAACAAGGACGTAACGGTCGATTGATGGGTCACGGTAGATGACTGGGCCACCAGAGTCTCCCTGCAGAGTTCCCATACAAATTTAATTTATGATAGTCGGGAGGCAAATGAACTTCTCCACAACTAGTCGGAAACGTGCAGCTTACCTGGCAAGCGTCCTTGCCGTCAGCGTAAGTGCACAGTTGACCAGTAGTGATTCCCTTGAAGTGTTTAGCGCATTCCCCGATGGGCCTGACATTAAGATCGACCTTCTGGAGAACGTTGGGTGAGGATCCTCCGGAAGACAGACGGCCCCATCCTGCCAGGGAAGTATTCAGTGAAGATGAAGAACTAGTCATAAATTGATGGCTTATCTTGCCTTGATTTAAGACAATTGAACATTTGTGCACTAAATGATCACGAGGATCCATATTTTCGAAAGAAACCACTACTTGAATTGAATAGCGAGCTCAATCGTAGCACCTGAAGGTCGATGGGCGATCAGTGATAACTGACTGAGAAATTCAGTGAATTGTACGCCGCGACTATCGGCACCCGAGTGACCCACTAGCCGTTAAAATTTCAATTGAGATGGAGATCTATTAATCCAGTCACACAGCATGAAGCAACTGATTGAGTACTACTTACCAATAACGCGGACCTGTTTACCGACGAGGTTGAGGTTAGCTGGAGGCAAACACGCCCGGGCAATGGTCTTGCTGAATGGGATCTTCGAGGCAAGGAAGAGGATAGCGATGTCATTCTCGATCTCACCCTTCAGGTCGTACCTCTCGTGATTGATGAACTGAGCGACCTGGATGGTGGTGGTCCTGGATTCGGATGCTGTTTGTTGAAGGAAAAATATTGGATACAGTAATCAATACAGTATCAATGGCAGCGTCCCTGTTATACAGAAGTCAGAGGACCACGAGAAGTTTAAATTAAATAATGACCAGTCGCTTACTCGTGGATTTGTCGTGCTCTGCGAGGACAACGTCAACTTTTTGGGTGGAGTCCTTGGGTTTGCAATGAGCGGCAGTGACGACATGACGGTTAGTTATGATGGTACCCCCGCAGAAGATGAAGCTGGGATTTCCTCTGATCACGAGAGCAGCAATCATCGGGTACTCGTTTACTTTGGTCGCCTGTCCACCGACGATTCTTCCCTGCAACACGTGAAACATTATGAAAGAACGAACGCACTGTCCAAAATTTTCAGAAATATCCAGAGGAGTTGAGTATTAGCCGTACAATTTTCAGTTCCTAAAGCAGTGATTCAACGTGTACAATGAGCCATTTTTACGGAGAGAGCGATTATAAGCAATTCAAGACACTTTTCCAACTTCAACACTCGATTTGAGAATTTAATTTGTCGCTGAACATTCCTTAAATAGCTCCAGCTTACCTGCAGTATCTACCAGAATCTGCTTTCCAAAACAACGATTTATCAGAACCATCCACAGTCCCTGCTACATCTTATTCATGTTGAAAAGCAACTCATCCGTTCGCATAAGATCTTCCACGTTATTCATGCTACAGGTTCATAAGAAAGTTGCCCATTCCTAGATTTTCCAGCAGGGTGACTCGACAAGCAACGTTTCTAGCCTATGCACAAAACAGATATTTCCTCATACTAATTTTTACTCACAATGTGTCTGTTGTGGGACCAAACATTATAAACGGACACTTTGAGCTGGGAACACAGGCCCAGTCTATAGCTAAAGTCTTCAAATTTGGCATGATCTCTTCCAAGCTGCCTACGAATGCATATCTATCGTGTTTCAACATCAAATAAACGTACTCTGTTTGGGAATTCCATTTATCACGTACTAAAAATTCCTTTTTCCTTACATATTTCCTGCGAGTCACGTTCACAGAAGCAATGTTGACTCAGTGTGGATTGTTTGAGTTGTAATAGCAACTATACGTACCTCCTCATTATCGGAGGATTCGCTGGAAGATCCGCTGGCACAGTTGGTCGAAACTCCGTCGCCACTTCCCAGACCACATTCGTCGGATTCGTTTGCGAAGGCAAAAGCAACGCCAAGAATGAGAAGTGTCAAGCAAACAGTTTTCATGTTGTCGAGTGACATCTCCGATGGTGGAGAGATATTTTATATTCGGATTGGTATTGACTCATTAGCGATGAACAGGGTGTTCATGTTAGCTTTCAATTAACGATACCTTAATCAACATCAACATTCAAATGTATATAATTCAATCACTTCCAAGTGATTCTTGCTGTGTAATGCAGCAGCATTTTCTTTGAAAATGGACAACAGGTTCAGTGCCTACTCTCATGAAACAACACTGTGAATATTAAATCATTTCGGGGAAAAGAGTTCTACAGGAGAACTTCAAACACTCCATTTCACCTACCATCTCAGTTTAGGGTTTCAGTTGGTTTGGAACTTTTCAGGAGAAGAAGTTTGCATATAATATAGTCGTGAAGGTTGTGCATGGTGACAGAAATGAACCAACAACAACTATCACTTTGTTGTTCAAGTTCTGAGTATAACTCGATCATCGTGCATACTTTTCGAGATTCCTGGTCATCACGTTTACCGATCTACAAATCCTGCTATTTTATCAAGTTATTTGTCCTTCATCTGTACGTATGTATTTGTACTTCATCATAATAACGACAAAATGTAAAATTCACCAGTAGGAGTTGAGCAGATTGGTTTCCCGGGGATCATAACGGTTGAATATTGATCAAAAAATCATTTGGAGAGTCGTTTGTTTTGTCTCTATTATATCCTTATAAATACATTTTGATATAAAATGAGGGGGAGCGTAAGCTTCGAGAAAAGGTACAGTTTATAGGTGGGTATGCACCACTTTTCAAAGAATTTGAAAGTGAGAAAAGGTTACAATTGAACAGGCATGACAAGTTGGCATGAGGTCCAGAATAAGGAGACAAAGAAGATTGAATTCATTATGCTTATTTATTCAGCTTTTGACGGTCTTCAAGCGCGGTTCTGGCAAGTCCGAGTAAAACGGGCGGTGACTGGAAGGAATGAGAGAAAGAAAAAATTATGAGCCAACCGATGATGATGAGAGTCCTATCAAAATCATAGTCACTCTAATGAGGAAATGCAAATGGGGAAATACCCCTCTACGTAAGGTGGTTTCTTACATCTTCGAGAAGATAGAAATTAATATTTTGAATGTTTGACTTACTTTCAATCTTCTGGAGAATCCAGTTACGGTAAGCAGCAACGCGAGTGTTGACACCAGGGGTGTCGGGTTTAGCGCATCCATCACCGAAGGAAACGACTCCAACGAGGGTGTAACGGTTGGTTGATGGGTCACGGTAGAGGACTGGGCCACCAGAGTCTCCCTGCAAAGTTCCCATAGATTATTTAGGGTTTTCTAGAAACAAATAAACTTCTCCACGATAGCTTGTCGGGAACGTGCGACTCACCTGACAAGAGTCCTTGCCGCGAGAGTATGTGCACAGTTGATTTTGGGTTATATCTCCGTAGGTTTTATTGCAATCCTCAATTGGTTTGACATCAAGATCGACTTTCTGGAGCACGTTTGGTGCGGAACCTTTGGATGACAAAAGGCCCCATCCTGCAGGGAAAGAATCATTGCAGTAACGTTCATCATAATTATTCATAACTGTCCATAACCGTTGAAAATCAATTTTAGACGAAGACTAGCTACGCCACGTGAACCAACTGGTTGAGTTACCAGGTAAATTACTTACCAATAACACGGACTTGCTTGCCAGTGACGTCGAGGTTAGCTGCAGGGAAACAGGCCGGTCCAATATTCTTTCTGAATGGGATTCTCCAGGCAAGGACGAGGAGAGCGATGTCATTCTCGATCTCACCATTCACGTTGTACCTCTCATGGTTGATGAACTGAGCGACCTCCACGATTATAGACGAGGATTCAGTGTCTGTTTGTTGAAGGAAAAAATCGGATTTTATGAAAAATTATTCCGTTTCAATGACTGCATAGATGCCAATACTTTAGAGCGGTCAGAAAATCTTCAGAAAAAAAGAAAAGTTGCTCACTTGTGGATACGTCGTGCTCTGCAAGGACAACGTCAACTTTTTGGGAAGGATTCCTGGGCTTGCAATGAGCGGCGGTGATGACATGACGGTTAGTGATGATGGTACCCCCGCAGAAGACGAATTTGGGCCTTCCTCTGTTCACGAGGGCAGCAATCATCGGGTACTCGTTCACTTTGGTCGCGCGTCCACCGACGATCCTTCCCTGGAATACGTAAACCATCTTAAAATGCTCTAGGCCACAAATCCAGTGATCTCATGAAGAACAAATTGATTAAGGCGATTTTATGGTAGATATGCCATCTGCAAATGGGGCCTTCGAATTCATTCTTGACCTCAGAAATAGGATCAAGGATAAATAAACTCTACTACTATACGTTCTTCTGTCTGCTAAGTAGGTGATTTTTTCGAATTTTGCGCTACTACAGATGTCAATCCTGTGTGACGGGAAGGGGTTGTCTAATATATGGCATATATTGCAATTCTTCTGCCTACGGGTCATGTCCTTGTTAATAAACCAATCTACTAGGGTTAGGTAGCATCAGTAACTGCATTAACTATTTAATGGCTAAATAAATGATGAACCACATGTTTTCTGATATAACTGGTTATCGATCTGCAGTTTCAGCTTTCCCAAGCCTTCTATGTTCCCAGTTACCTCTTATACGGTGTACATTCAAAATTCGCTGTCCTCCCTAACATGAACTTTCGCATCAAATATGTTCTTCAAACATTCGTTTTGATTATGTGGTATTGCCGCAATCCTTGGTCGAAGTACGACAATTTTTCTCAACTTAACTGAAAATCCCTAAAATGTCACTTTTCTCGCGTGTAACTTGGGAATAGCCAGTTTTAGCCCCAACACGCATGGAATGAATGTTTTGGAACATGAAATTGTGCGTTCAGTGAGTACCAAATTGTACAAATTTGGCCGATTAGTTCTAAGTTGACTGAGCTGGGCCAACCAATCCACAAACCAACACAGCACCCCACCTAGATCTGGAAATGCAACTTTTAGGACTCGCGAGCTGGAGCGTCAGCTGGTAGAAGCGATGTCAGGTTCAAATTGGTTATTGCCAAAGTTTTGAAGAAGCAGTAATATCGCTAGGTGTAATGTGATTGGTTTCCCTTCCTGCCATAATAAATGAATTCTTGACCAGCTTCGTCAATTTCTATGGTGTGGCACAATCACTTCAGCATTCCGCAAATTGGTGTACATCTCAAATGCTTTCATAAACGTCATTGTCCCTTGGTGGAATAATGCTGAGGCAGTGTCACCCCTGCTGAAAGTAGGCAAAAGACAGTGGCAATGGCCCTGGCTTCAACAGTGCAATGTGGGACAAGAACTTGGCCAAAGCGGTGAGTCGGACCAGGAAGTCTGTGTCCTTTCCCACAATCAGTCCAGGGCCTGATCGATGTTTAATTTCAATGGTCGATGTCACAATGTACCGGTCTGCACCCTCCTCAGCCACCATTGCCATAGTAACTGACATTATGTCGTCAAAGGCGTTCAGCTGTTTTTGTATTCATTGCTGACGCATCTTGAGGATATCCATAATATCATTCAATTCTTCATGTAATTGACATACTTCTGAAAAATGGCAGAAGGTACTTTGTGGAACGAATGAGGGGGGGGGGGGGGGGGTTTCAAAACGGAAAAGTACCCAAAAGAAACCCACCATCCACGACATTCGTGCATTAGGATTCACATTTACATTTAAATTTCCTTTGTAATTCCTTTCAATAAAATTATGTCCAAATAATCAACAATTCCATTTCCCAACATCTAACACAACACACGAGTTACAGCTACAACTATTTGTTAGTATGTATTCTTTACTGTAGAAACAATGAAGCAAACGAAAATACCCAACACAACAGCAACAACACTGGTGTGTTGGTTTGAGGATTGATTGGCCCAGCACAATCAACATACAACTATTCGGACAGATGTAGACACTTTGGTACTCGCTGAACGCACAACTTGACGTTCTACAATTTTCATTCCATACATGTTGGGGCAAAAAATGGCCGTTTCGTTATTCCTGTTTCGACAATGGATTCCGGCCATACCACATAGTAAAACTAATGTTTGAGGAACTTATTCGTCGTAAAATGTTATCCTCATTCTTTCAGATAATAGCGCACTGCTCGATAGAATGCACAGCTTAGAATTCACAAGCAAAATCTGAAAAAGTCCAAAAATGTCGCGGTTTGTCAAACACCCTGTCAAAATCCCTGAACAACAAAACTCAGGATACTTCAGTTGGATGTCAAACAAAACGAATTAGACGAATTCCAGCTTGCGGGGAATAATTTCCGAGTGGGGCCTAAAATAGATCATAATTTTACAGGCCTAGTGCCGCTACCCCTGAATCTACTCCCCTGCGTCCTGCGTACATACTGAAATTTATTTCCTCACAGGAGCAACAGAAGTTCGTATGAAATGTCTATCTGTTGACCACCCAATTGCTCAAGTTGTACTGTAATCTATACGTACCCCTACATTGTTGGTGAATCCGCAAGTACAGTTAGTCGAAACTCATCCACCACCCAGACCCTATTCGTCGAATATGTTTGCGCAGGCAAAATCCACGCCAAGAACGAGTGTCGAGCAAACAGATTTGATGAATTTGATTGACATATCGGAGGTGGAGAGATCATTTACTGTCGTTGCGGTATTGACTCATTAGCGACGAACAGGGTGTCCATGTCAACCTTCAATTAACGATACCTTAATCAACATCAATTTTAAAATGCATCTATATCAATCACGTCCAAGTTGTTCTTGCTATGTAATGCAGCAGCGCTTTTATCAAAACTGGACAACTGGTTCAGTGCCTGCCTAGTTTCTTCCTACCATCTCGGTATAACAAGTCAGTTGAGGGTTTGAGTTGGTTTGGAACTTTTCGTGAAATTTTAAAAAAAAGTTCATAGTCCGCCTTCGTTTTGTTTTCTTGTAATAATGGATGTTTCTCGTTCAACAGGAAAACCCATGAATAGAAGATTTATTTTGCATCACTGGCATTGTAACTTATTTTGTTCACATGTTCCTGCACAATAATTTATAGTCGAATTGGTAGTTGACTCATTAATGATGTACCGAGTGTTCATGTTAGCATTCAATTAGCGACACCATAATCGATATCAATATTCAAATGCACCTCATGCAATCTCCTTCATGTCACTCATTGAGACGACCTGTTGTTGTATGGGGGAGGAGTCATAACATACCCACCCCATTGTACCAAGGTACCAAATCACTTATATGGTTTCACTCCTCAGTTGAGGGATTCAGTTGGTTTGGAACTTTTCAGGAAAAATGAAGTTTGCATATAATATACTGATGAGGAATGTTCATGATGACAATGATGAAACCAATAACAACCATCGCATTGCGATAAAGCAGATAAGAGGCTAAAGGTTGATTCGAGATTGTTGTTTTAAACATGTTCTAAAGTAACTATGCTGATTTCAAGCAGATCTTTTGATTCGGGTGTTGTTTCATAATTTCAACTATGTTGAGAGGATAGATGAAATAAGAGATGTTTATATGGTGAATGAGGACAACTACAGTCAATATCGTGGAGTTGAGTTCAACAAAATGCTCGATTACTACACTCCAAACGGAAGACTCTATGGAGTATTTTTCCTGCTAACGTTCGAAATTGTACGTTTTAGCCTGATAGCATTCCTTGTCCAGAACGTTCATTTCCGAAATGATGAAACATCCACTTGCCATGTACTGAGAGTTATGTTTAAAGAAGTAGCGAATATTAGTATGGAGTGCCTATCGTTGACCACCCATTGGGATTGTGCAAGTTGAATTGGAATCAGTACGTACCCCTTCCTTGTTGGTGAATCCGCAGGTACAGTTAGTCTTAACTGGGCCACCTCCAAGTCCCCATTCGTCTGATTCGTTTGCGAAGGCAAAAGCCACGCCAAGAACGAAAAGTGTCAAGCAAACAGTTTTCATGTTGTTGAGTGATATCTCCGGAAATGGAGGGATCTTTTATAGTTGCATTAGTGTTGACTCATCAGCGTTGAACCAGGTGCTCATGTTGGCTTTCAATTAGCAATACCTTAATCAATGTCAATAATCAAATGCTCCAAATGCAATCATCTTCATGTCATTCTTTGAGACGACCTGCTACGTAATGCAGCAGTACTTTCATTAATACGTTACACATGTGCTTTAGTGCCTGCCAACTTTTTGAAACTAGCGCTGCATAAATGAAGTTGTGATGGAGCGCAACACGAAAATATTATGCCCCATTTTACCTACCATCTCAGTTGCGGGTTTTCGTCGGTTTGGAACTTTTCCAAAAAAAAAAAAAAAAAAAAAAAAAAACTATTCAAAATATTTGTGGGGATTGTGCATAAGGACAAAGATGAAACCAACAACAACCATCGCTCTACGATAAAGCTGATGAAAGGGTAAAACCAAGTTTTACCAGGCTAGATGATGTGTTTTGGAGCTCACCATGCATATTTTTCCAGATTCCTTTTTTTCCCTCCTGTCATCAGGATTAGTCTTCTATAAGTTAGAGGAAATAACGGAATGAATAAAAAATAAAGATAAGAATGAGTAGTCAAAAAGGTGAAAACAATATTTTTTTCTTTGAGTGATAAGTCATTTGTCCCCGCCGTACCCTGCGCTTATGCAGTTTGCCATATTGGTTTTTTATTGGATTGAATGGTTGAATATTCGATAAAACCATAATCATATTGGCCATATACACGTGTAGTAGGTACTTTTTTTACTGTGAGCGATGATATCTTTCAACGTTGAATCAATGTGAGGTGTTCCAAAGCACGCAACAGGTTACAGCATACAAGTCGGTTCACACTATTTTTCTATAAAGCACCAAGTATTGCTCTCTCAATATCTTGACTTTCTTTTCATATATTCAGTATGGTGAACAAAATTGTATTTTCCATCATTCTGCCTCCTTATAACCATTATCCTTCCTCCTTTTGCTGCACCCCATCTGAGATTGAGTAACGAATAAATACTGTCAACGAAATTTTTGAGCAATCTAAATCAGTTTTTGGCGCGCTCAGAGGAAATACCTTGACACGGGCAGAACATGATGTAAAAGATTATTAACGGCGCTGATCAGCTGGTTTGCATGACGTGGAGAATATGGAGATAATGAAAAATGAGTTCATTCCGCTCGAAAAACTTATTTATTCAGCTTTTGACACTTTTCAAACGCGGTTCTGGCAAGTCTGAGATGAAGGGGAGGTGCCTAAAAAGAATTAGAAAAAAAGAAACAATTATGAGTTAACCAATAGGAGCCATTACAAAATCATAGTTACTCTGATGAGGAAATACAACAGTTGCTACTCACTATCTCGTGATGGAAATGAATATTCTGAATTTTTGACTTACTTCCAATCTTCTGGAGAATCCAGTTAGTGTAAGCAGCAACACGAGTGTTGACACCAGGGGTGTCGGGTTGAGCGCATCCATATCCGTAGGAAACGACTCCAACGAGGGTGTAACGGTTGGTTGATGGGTCACGGTAGATGACTGGGCCACCAGAGTCTCCCTGCAAAGTTCCCATGGATTATTTAGGGTTTTCAAGAAACGAATAAACTTCTCCGAGATTGCTTGTTGGGAACGTGCGAGTTACCTGGCAAGCGTCCTTGCCGTGAGAGTATGTGCACAGCTGCTTATCGGTGTTAGTTCTGTAGACTCTATTGCAATCAGCGATGGGCTTGACATCGAGGTCCACTTTTTGGAGAACGTTGGGTTGGAAACCTCCGGAAGACAGACGGCCCCATCCTGCAAGGAAGGAATTATTTCTGTGAAGTTTTTCATAATTATCCATAGCCTTCCACTTCCCAAATTTAGTTGAACGCTCACTGACCAAGCTACACTGTATGAACCAACCGGATTCGTGTCCACGAGATTACCTACCAATAACACGGACTTGTTTGTTGACGACGTTGAGGTTAGCTGCAGGGAAACAGGCTGGTCCAATAGTCCTGCTGAATGGGATTCTCGAGGCAAGGAAGAGAATAGCGATGTCATCCTCGAGCTGTCCCCTCAGGTTGAAGCCCTCATGGTTGATGAACTGGGAGACCTGGATGATTGTGGTCCTGGATTCGAAGTCTGTTTGTTGAAAGAATAATATTGGATTCTATCATCGATTCAGTTTCAATGACTGCATAGCACTGTCTTACAGCAGTGAGAGGATCATGAGAGAATCAAAATTAGAAAATGACTGGTCGCTTACTCGTGGATTTGTCGTGCTCTGCGAGGACAACGTCAACTTGTTGGGCAGCATTCTTGGGTTTGCAATGAGCGGCGGTGATGACATGACGGTCAGTGATGATGGTACCCCCGCAGAAGATGAAGTTGGGCCTTCCTCTGTTTACGATAGCAGCGATCAAAGGGTATTCGTTCACTTTGGTCGCGCGTCCACCGACGATCCTTCCCTGGAATACGTAAACAATTATAAAGGAATATGCGCACACTGTCCATGAAGGAAGGAGGTGAGATAATGTAAGCATCAGAGTAATAGAATTCTCTACTCTTTTTACCCGAATACTTTGACATGCTTCAGTCAGTTGGCTTCATAATTCTGACGGCGATTTTATATCGTACTCGTGATTGTGGGCAAGCTCGTTGGGCTCATTATAAATAAATGAAAATTAAATAAGAGGATTTGTGGGTTTTCTCGGCGGATGTTGGCCCAGGCATTATTTAGGTTATAATATTTTAAGAAACATCCGAAAAAATTGATTACTCGAGTTTTACTCCACTATTTTATGAAAATGTTAGGACAATTTCCTTATGGTATGATTCTAATTGTTGTATGTTTGAGACTTTTTTCTTCTTTTCCGATCTTCTCATGACTCAACGTATTGACTTCAAGGGCTATCAATTGAAAACATTTGTCCCGAATCCAATGTTTTATAATAAACGTACATGTAGTTCGCATCAGCATGAATGTTCCCCGGTTTTAAGCTGGAACTGGCGAATATTTCCGATAATGAATCATGACACGCTAGCGATTGAACTCTTTCCATGAACGTATTGTGTAATATCGTCGATACCGTTGGTTCGCACTCAAGCCGTGTCAGGTTGCACTGGTTACACAGCAATAAATTTGACAGTTAGATTTAGCGAAATTGGTCGGTTACAATTCGTTAGAATGCAGATAATTTGATGAAATATTCTTGGACATAGTCCTTGACTTTCTCTGTACTTGAAGAAACCGGGGAAACCAGCAGAAGAAAGGTGAACATATCAGTTCTTCGGCACATTTTTCTGGGCATGTGTCGCCCGATTGATTCACTGTTTTCTTCAAATGTGACGCTCACATTTACACGTCAATCAATACTGGTATTTTTTATTATTTTTATTTTTATTTTAATTAATTAATTAATTTATTTTTTTTTTTTTTTGTATCTTTGAGTACGACGGTATTTATTTGCCCTATAATAATGGATATTCCACCATTCCCAAGTAGTTATTAGTATTTTTCTTTCCGGTTATTCATGAATGACTAATGTATCCCATGCTTTCATGCAGAAAGTCAATCTCTCTAATTTCATCTTAAATTTTTTTTTCTGGGCGTTTCAAGGTGTCTAGATCAATACAAGTAATTGTCCGTCCGCCATCCTCGGCGTTTTTGGTAGTAGACTATTTTCTGAAAATCTGAAACCTTGGACAGGGGCCCGTTTCTGGCTCTAGTTGGTCCTCGAAACTTTTCAGCCCGATCGGACTGAGTTAGAGGAGAGAGGAAGGTTAGGGGTCAAAATAAATGTTTAGAAAATTACTCGAGATTTTTGGGCATAAAGGTGAGGTGTCATATTCCTCATCATTTTGGACAATAGATCCAATACGACGGGTCCCAGTTCGATTGGCACCCACCGGAGGAGGTCATGGGTCAGAATGAGTTTTAACCTACCTATTTCAAGAATGGGTTTTCGAGATTTCTAGTATCTAGGTGTGTGGTGTTTCATTTTCTTCTAAATATTGGGCGGTAAATCAATTGGAATGAGTCTGGGACACTCCTCACTCACATTTTCCCTCCATTTTCTCCATGCTAATGGTCCTAGGAATAACTAAACACTGTGAATGAATTTGCAGCGCTTTACTTGTGGAAGATTCGTACATATGTACTAAGGTCCAGGGAAATAACAAATCGATTGAAGGAACTGAACCATTGAAAAGCGCACCAAAAAATGATGAAATGGCCGGTTTTGCGAAGAATGCGATTCAATGCCGGTGCTTTGAAACTTCATAAACCACAACTGTCTTTTTATTACCATCCAATTATTTCATTTATTTCCTTAGTTTCATGCAGTTCATTTTCTCTGGGTCCCAACTGCTGGTATAGTGTGGTTCACACCAAATTTGAGATTATTGTAATTCAATTCTATACTGACTCTACTGATTTCATGCAGATCATATGACTTGAGCATTGTTTCACAATTTCAACTATGTCTACAGTATGGACAAAATTAGAGAAGTTAAATACCCTAATTTAATACCATGGTGGATGAGGAAAACTGCAGTCATGATCATGGAGTTGGTAAGAGAAATATTGGTTACTGGAAGAAATCAAGATTTTTTTTTAAGAACACACCAAATGGAAGGCTCTATGAAGTCGGTTCCCTGCTGACGTTCGAAATTGTACGTTCTAGCCTGATAGCATTCCTTGTCCAGAACGTCCAATTCGGAATTAGTGAAACTTCCATGTCCCACACATATCCTGAGAGTTACACTCAAGGAAGCAGAGAATTTTCGTATGTGGTACCTATCGTTGACCACCCATTGGGATTGTGCAAGTTGAATTTGAATTAGTACGTACCCCTTCCTTGTTGGTGAATCCGCAGGTGCAGTTAGTCGTAACTGGGCCACCCCCAAGTCCCCATTCGTCAGATTCGTTTGCGAAGGCAAAAGCCACGCCAAGAACGAGAAGTGTCAAGCAAACAGTTTTCATGTTGTTGAGTGACATCTCTGGAGGTGGAGAGATCTTTTATAGTCGATCGGTATTGACTCATTAGCGATGTAACGGGTGTTCATGTTGGCATTCAATTAGCGGTAGCCTAATCAACATCAATATTCAAATGTATCTTCTTTAATCACCTCCAAGTAATTCTTTGAGACGACCTGTTATGTGGTGCAGCAGCACATTCTTTGAAACATGACATGTGCTTTAGTGCCTGCCAATTTTCCAGAACTAGCGCTGCATAAATGAAGTTGTACTGGGGATGGAGCGCAACACGAAAATATCGATATTAACTTGCCCATCCCATTATACCAACCAACAACACCCATTGCTTTGTAAGAAAGCTGATGTAAGGCCATGTGTTCCATATTTACGTTATTCTCACCTGTTGGCTGAGTACAGACAATTTCTTGAAATTGAATGTCAGTTACCTATCATGATTTTTTCATCTGGGCAGTTTACAACTTTCATTAAGAGAAAAAAAAATACATAACTTAGTCACACGCCCCCATGAACTTCGTCACATTCACTGCCAACACTAGTTTATGAGGATACCGACGCTTTAGGCGCCGAGTTACTTCCTGTACGTCAAGGAGCTTTGCAGCTCCTTTGTTTACATGATATCTGAATCTTGCAAGATGGGCAGCTTGATGATGTCGTACTCACTCCATGTTTGCGGTGAATAGCGCCATTTCGGAAGTACCGTGGTGCATCAGTAATACACCGCAGTACACTGTTTTGGAATCTCTGAATGACCAACCAATTGGTCACCATCATTCTGTCTCAATATAACCATACCCTATCTCCCTTTGCGGCAGTCGATCTGAGATTGAGTAGAGACCAAATTAAGGATTTATGTCTATCTACGAAATTTCACATTTTTCGGAGCCATTTAAGTGTGCATTTCGAAAATATATCTTGGCATAAGCAGAACATCATGAAGCCTAACAACGGAGATCAACCTGTTTGCATGAAGTCGAGAATAGGGAGGCAAGGAAGATACAGTTCATTATGCTCGTAATGCTTATTTATTCAGTTTTCTCGCTTTTCAAGCGCGGTTCTGGCAGGTCAGAGATGTAGGGGAAGTGCCTAGAATGAACGAGAGAAAATAAAAAACAATTATGAGCCAATCAATGGTGATGAGAGCCCCCATAATCGTAATTACTCTCATGGGGAAATACAACTTCGGTACCACCTCAACGTCGAGATGATAGAAGTTAGTATTTTGAATGTTTGACTTACTTCCAATCTTCTGGAGAATCCAGCTACGGTAAGAAGCAACACGAGTGTTGACACCAGGGGTGTTGCGTTTAGCGCATCCATCACCATAGGAAACGACTCCAACGAGGGTGTAACGGTTGGTTGATGGGTCACGGTAGATGACTGGGCCACCAGAGTCTCCCTGCAAAGTTCCCATGGATTATTTAGGGTTTTCAAAAACGAATAGACATCTCCAAGATTGCTTGTTGGGAACGTGCGACTTACCTGGCAAGCGTCCTTGTCGTGAGAGTATGTGCACAGTTGCTCGTCGGTGTTAGTTCTGTAGATTCTATTGCAATCAGCGATGGGCTTGACATCGAGGTCAACTTTCTGGAGAATGTTGGGTTGGTAACCTCCGTCAGACAGAAGGCCCCATCCTGCAAGGAAGGAATGATTGCCGTGAGGTGGTTTATCATAATAACTCTAAATGTATGGCCTTGGTTCAGTCGCTCTTGACGACCTCAATTTTTGATAAAAACGTTCACTTGAATCGACCTCATACGATTGTAGTAGCCGGATGATCAACGGTCTAGCAGTGATAAATGACTACTGTATCCACTGCAGTTCTCAGCTCAGAAATAAACCGCGAGTCGTCCACTTCCCAATTTAGGCGAAGGCTCGCTGAGCTACGCTGTATGAACCAACAGGATTCGTGTCCACAGAAATCACTTACCAATAACACGGACTTGCTTGCCAATGACGTTGAGGTTGGCTGCAGGGAAACAGGCCGGTCCAATAGTCCTGCCGAATGGAATGTTCTTAGCAAGGAAGAGGATAGCGATGTCATCTTCAAGCCGATTTCTCCTGTTGAAGCCCTCATGGGCGATGAACTGGGAGACCTGGATGATTGTGGTCTTGGATTCGGTGTCTGTTTTTTTTTGAAAGAATAATATTGGATTCTATCATCGATTCAGTTTCAATGACTGCATAGCAGTCATGCTTGAGAGAATCAAAATTAGAAAATGACTGGTCGCTTACTCGTGGATTTGTCGTGCTCTGCGAGGACAACGTCAACTTGTTGGTCGGGATTCCCTGGTTTACAATGAGCGGCGGTGATGACATGACGGTTAGTGATGATGGTACCCCCGCAGAAGATGAAGTGTGGCCTTCCTCTGTTTACGATAGCAGCAATCAATGGGTATTCGTTCAATTTGGTCGCGCGTCCACCAACGATCCTTCCCTGGAACATGTGAACATTCCAATAGGTGAACGCATGCTGTCAATGAGGAATGGTTGAAAGGAATGGTGGAGAACTGGAGGTATGAGAATTGGGAGGATAGATTTCTCTACTCAGTATACCCAAATACGTCGGAATGCTTCAGTGATTTCAGTTTTGGCTATGTCTGTAATGTCCCCAAGTCGCTAAGTTCATTTTCTCTGAGTCCAAACTGGTGGTACAGTTTGGTTCGCACCCAATTCGAGATTGTTGTTTTCAACATTTTCTAAAGTAACTATGCTGATTTCAAGCAGATCTTTTGATTCGGGTGTAGTTTCATAATTTCCACTATGTTGAGAGGATAGGTGAAATACGAGATGTTTATATGGTGAATGAGGAAAAGGCTCTATGAAGTCTGTTTCCTGCTAACTTTCGAAATTGTACGTTAGCCTGATAGCATTCCTTGTTCAGAACGTTCATTTCCGAAATGATGAAACATCAACTTGCCTCATACTCGTACTGAGAGTTACGTTTAAAGAAGCAGCGAATATTAGTATGGAGTGCCTATCGTTGACCACCCATTGGGATTGTGCAAGTTGAATTGGAATCAGTACGTACCCCTTCCTTGTTGGTGAATCCGCAGGTGCAGTTAGTCGTAACTGGGCCACCTCCAAGTCCCCATTCGTCAGATTCGTTTGCGAAGGCAAAAGCCACGCCAAGAACGAGAAGTGTCAAGCAAACAGTTTTCATGTTGTTGAGTGACATCTCCGGAAATGCTGAAATCTTTTATAGTTGCATTAGTGTTGACTCATTAGCGTTGAACCAGGTGCTCATGTTAGCTTTCAATTAGCAATACCTTAATCAATGCCAATATTCAAATGCACCTAGGTAATGCAATCGCCTTCACGTCATTCTTTGAGACGACCTGTTATGTGGTGCAGCAGCACTTTCTTTGAAACATGACATGTGCTGTAGTGCCTGCCAACATTCATGAACTGGCACTGCTAAAATGATGTCGTACGGGTGAAGAAGCTCAACAGGAAAATATCAAACATGACATGCTCTCCTACCTACCATCTCAGCATAAAAACTCAATTGAGGGTTTCAGTCGGTTTGGAACTTTTCGTGAAAAAAAAAAGTTCGTATTTAACATAGAGTAATTGAAGGACTGACGTGGAAGAGCAAAAGGAGGGTTGTACGCACGACTGATTCAAACGCAGCCCCTTGAATCACAATCATTCTATCAAATACAATCCAATCATAGACTCTAGATAAAGTTTACTTGTCCGCCTTCAGCAAATTGTAGGGTGATTCATCAGAAGCCCCTTCACGTCAGTTCGTTTCGTTTGCCGGCAGTTCTTGTTCCGTACCAAGTCGCCGTTGGTTTTTTCCTTCTTTTTTTTTATCTTTGCTCCTCTCCCCACAGCTTCATCAAACGGTTTGTTGCTTTCGCCCGCATCTACGTTTTGCCGACAATAGTACGAGTTCTCGTTCCCTTCATGCAGATCCCACCATGCACAGATAGACGGAACAATGGTTGAAATCATTCACAACGAGGAAATCGGTGATCTATAAAAAATGTATTCGCGGATTCCCGACAACAATGACATACGTCATGCCCAACTAGTTTGAAATATTTTGGAATGAGAGTAATTTATTGCATTTGTATGGTTATAACTTATGGGCGAGGTAATTGTACCGAGCTTGGCCTCGTTTCGTTAAATGTGGGAAATTCTCTGTTTCAATTGAGGGAAACAGCGAGTGTGGAGTTTCTCAGACTCAGTCCACCTCTGACATGATTACATGGCAAAACTAATTTGACCTGTTTTCATAGCTTCCAAAGCAACCAAGAAATCCACTAAAAGTTTCAGAGCGCCAATGAGAGAACCCACATAGCACCAACAATTTGACATGGGACCTATTATTTACATTGGGGCTTTTTAAACACATTTTTTTGGGTGGAATTTCACCTAAAGTAGCTATAGACGGTTTTTTTCGGTTTATCATTGAAACAAAAAACCGTAAAAATTTTGGGTTTAATTGAATATTCATGAGTAGAGACCATTTTCCAGGCTGATCAATGACCAAGTCCCAGTGATCATGGAAATGTCTCGAAGAGCAGTGCTGCCTTGTGTTGAACCAATGGGCAACGTCGCTGATACACTCCATCGCTACTCTATTATCAAGCTGAAGTCAGTCCCAGTTCAGTAATACCTTCTTTCTAGCGTGTGGTGACAGACGCCACCTATCAGCTAATTATGCAAAATTCTTCCACCAGATCCCTTATCCTGTTCCAATCTCTCCCCGTGCATCAGCAGGCGCCACTTCGACGGCCCGCTCTTATGGCTGATAGTGAGTGACAACAAATCAACAGTGGGATCTTTCATGGGGGAAAAGAGAATAGACACTAACTAACTATATTACAACCATAATTTACAACTATGAGAACCGTAATTCTTTTCTATTATTATGCTAGTTTTATTATGCACCCCTCGTGTAGTTTCTGTTGTAGTTTAGCCTGCAACCAATAAAAAACGTTGTAAATTCTTTCACAGAGGTTGGTTATTCCTCGGACCAGGAGCATGAGGACTCACTCCAATCGATTCAGCGTCCAAAGTTTTGTAGAAAATGTTACCCCACCCACCCAGAATCTCGAAAACACATATTCGAAATGCGTAGATACCCATTTTGACCCATAACCTCTTTCACGCCTACAATCGTACCGGGACCCAGTTCATAGGATTCAGCTTCCAAAAAAAAAATATATATATATATCTAAAGACACATTATGATCCCTCTTTCCCCTCTCTCCCCTCCCCAAATTTGGTCCGATCTGGCTGAAAAGTTCCGAAGACCTACTAGAGCCGGAAATGGGCCCAAACTAGGCGTATGGGGTATTATTTTCGATTAACTTTTTGACGCTGAATCCAATAAGACGGGTCCCGGAACGATTGGCACCCATCAGAAGAGGTTATCGGTCACAATTGGTATCTACCTGCCCATTTGGAATGTGTTTTTTCGGGATTTTTCGAACCTAGACGTGTGGGGTATAATTGTTCACTAAATTTTTAATGCTGAATCCAATGAGAAGGGTCCCGGAATAATTGGCACCCACTGGAGGTTATGGACGCTGAATCGATTGAAATGAATCTCCATGCGCCTGGTCCGAGAAATAACCAACCCCTGTGAATTTGATCTAGACACCTTAAAACGCCCAGATAAAATGTTTGGGCCAAATCGTAGAGTTTGACTTTTTGCATGAAAACATAGGTTTGTTACTCAATGAATATACAATCAAAAGGAAACATTTCTTCCATGCTTGTCAACACCGACCAAGAGCCAATGCAATTTATATTAAATTTCTCCAAGTAGAAAAAAATACGGATTTTGAAGGTGGACGTACGCTACAACTGATTGCCGAAAGAATTGTTCCCTACATTGAATTTAATTCATAAAACGCGAACGTCAACTGTTTATAAGTGAGCACCAGGGAAAGAATATCTGGCTTAGCTGTTCACTTCGGGGAGGAGGGTGAAGGTTGAAGCAGTAGACTGGGGGTCCTGGGCAAAGGACTAAAGCTTGTAGAAACTTGCTGGATATAAATTCTGGAACAAGAAGAGGACGAGGCTGGGTGTTGGAGGGTAGTAACTATAAATTGCGCAACTCTTCTCGTGTTAATTATCAAGCGGTGGTAATTGTGCCGTGACGTATGCTAATGGCAGAATCTCCCTCCTCGCACCGGGCCAACAGTTACTGGCTGATTGCTTCCCTTTTGTAGCCCTTCCCCGTTGTAGTCCGCCGTCATTTGTTTGCTTCTCCTTACAGCGACTTCTCGACAAAAGTACTCTTGTTCGCCGTGCGGTTAAATTGTCTTTAATGATCAGGTGGGCTGGTGATGTTGGGTACAATCAAGTTGGTCCCCGATATTGGTTGACCTGCGAATGTATTGTAGGAAATAAGTGATGCTGCCTAATATCTCACTGTTCAACCTTGTTTTGAGGAGCAATCGAGATTTTTTAAAAATCTAAATTGATTTATAGTATATTTTTGTCTGAAATGTGGAGCACCTGTGTTTCCCAAAAGGTCCAAATTTCACTTTGAAAATGCCTATTTTATAATTCATACTTTCAACCATACCTTGCCAGAAGGATTGAAAATAAGTCAAATAAACGAAGGTTCAAATGAACGAACGGAATTGTAAAAACTAATTTTTCGTTGCCTGTACAAATTCTAGGATGTATTATTTGTGTTATAATAGTATTCTAGTTAGTATTATTGGTCAGAGGGCAATCATAATAAACCTATCACAATACTTCAGCCAATTCGGCGTTTCACCCGCGGTTTTTGAGCTTCGTGCGGGAAATTTCATAAAACAAACTATGACGTGAGCTAGACTTCTCGGAAAACGGTGAACTATAACTCGCTGAGGGGTTTGGTTGTAATCTTGTGATTCTTTTCATCTCTCACAACACCGCAAGAGGGTCGGCCGATGGAGGGAACGTTCAGAATCCGTTCAGTTTGTTTTAGGAAGGATCTAATCTAATATGATTCGAGACCGGTCCCAGAGGTTTCTAATCCACTTAGTCTTATTGCGACGATGAACCTGTGTTTTAACTGACAACAAGTGAGTTAGAGTTTGGTCGAAGCCCTGTCTTCTGTTGACATAAGAAAGATAACTAGGCTCATTGATGAAATGCGGTTTCAGTAAAGCGAAGAAATGAAGTCAACAAGCATAGCGAGTGTTGATGACCATGCCATAGAAATCAACTTTGGGCCTGGTCTAATGGAAACCGTTTGTGAATGCACACTTGAATAAACAGTTTCAGACAAATGAACGGCATCGACGTTATGAATTATTAAGAGACAAAAGAGTTGACGTCTCATTAGACTAGCTGATTGGCACACAAGGAAATGTTTATAACCGCAATACTTCTTGAATTAACAACCACGTTCAGATGTTCACGGCAAGTGCAGCACCTGGCGAGATTCCAATTCGAGGCAGGTGTTCGCACAAGTGGTGTGCGAAACCGAAGGCCTCCACTTCGTTAGGTGACGTAGTATTTTCGAATCAAAGTAAACCCTCTTGCAAAATTACGCCAAATTACCTAGAACTCTTAATTGTCAGTATTACTTGAGAAATTTTGATAATAGGCAAGTCTTATCGATTATACACATTGAATCACTATTCTTATGCCCTCGGTCACTTTTCTTACTGAAGGAGTTACTGCTTGTGTACCTACCACCTACCTACTCCATGTACTTCACACGATTTTTCAAATTTACATACTTTTTACTGAGCCATCATCTATTATGGGATAATGAGCCAATGCGATTGACAGAATTCGCGCTTCGTTTTTCCTTTTTCTATTTACCATCCGCAACTTAGATAGATGTTCATTATTGTAAGATGAAAATCCATCGCGATATAAGCCTTACATTGTTGACACTCGCCATCGCAAACTGGTGATTAGCAGTCTGACTTTGGAAACTTCATTCGGAACAAGGGGTCAGCAAGGCTCCAGTCAGTTGATCTCAATATACGCAGCTCCAGGACTAGAAAGAGGAACTTCAGCCGCGGGTTCAACAACCTGGAGCAATGCAGGATGAAGTGAAGTGCTGTGTCATCCACGCCCCAACCACAGATGGGACACATTGCTAGCAAAAAGCTCACTCTGACACTGCGGAGCATGCTTGTCGAGTACCCGCATGGGCCAAGGAACGTGCAACGACGTCATAAAGATGATACCCCTGTGGCTGAAGAGAAGTCTTTTGATACAACTGATCCATAGTATTGGCAAGCTCAAGAAGAATTTGCCAATCGCAAGTCGACATTTCGTGATATTAAAGGTGGGGCATTCAAAGTACTGTGCAACTCAATCTGTTCATTAAATGGTCAATCACCATTAGACCTGCCCTGTTGGCAAGACCATATCAAAGGCATACTCCAGCAGCCCAAACCAGCTATATCTAAGTCAATTCATGGCAATCTTGACAGGGACCGTACACATTCATGGTGAGAGGTTGTGGGGGCATACATTTCCAAGCAGTCGACGAATGACATCTATCAGACGAGTGTGGCTATTATTGGTGCACCAACCTCAGCACGCACCACTCTAGTGTGGAGAAATTGAGAAACCAACCTTTCCTCGCTCCAGAGCGTTGCCTTACCAGAGAGCCCACGCAAGGTAACTGTACAGTGGTCATCAGTCTTCACCATTGCCCCAAAGATCGTTGTCCGAGTGAGCCATGATCTAACCTCAGCTCCTACCAATAAACCAAGATTCAACAACTGATGCTGAAGCTGAGTTGGCTCAGCTCACAAACTGACTACAATGCGGCCAAACATCCGAAGCACATCAACATTGTCTTGCTTGAGGCTGTTCTCGTCGCGGTACTCCTTCAGGACCCTCATCTTCCAGTGCATAACAAAAGCTCTGTTACCCAAAACTACCATATCATCTGCGTACAACAAGGGATGAACATTGTTGCGGCCATATATTTGGCACTCACTCCCTCTCTCAATCAGAAGAAGCCCTCAATTTCCGACAGAAATAGCGCAAAAAGGAGAGGGCAACATCATCTGCACTTTGCAAAAAGTTTCAGTTGATTTGGCTTTCATTTCCGTCGCATGCATGTTTAATATAATTCGGAATAGGTTTACACTAGAATAACAAAATAAATAAGGGCTACCGATTAGATGATAACTACCAAGGAAATATGCAGACTGAATGGAATCTTATTGGAATTTTAACGTCTCAGAAAACTGGAAACGCTCGCTATGCGGTTTTCAATGATGACGTCACAACAGTCTAAATAATGAAACATCAGATCATTCACCCTATAGACGTATTTTCTTATGTGTGTTGAATTGTGGCCATCCAACCTCACCTTAATCCGTATAGTGTGTAATAGGGATTTCCCTATTCAGTTGTGAATACATCAAGTGTATAATTTCTAAAATATCACGACAACTCATTTTGCTCGCGGATTTAGATTCAGGTAGAGTTTGTCCCTACACCACTGGAACCCCTCATGATTGCACATTTTTAGACGGAAACCACCCCCTGAGCTACCCTGAACATCTCACATTGTTGATTGTTGAGTCCCCCACTTACCTGGCACGTCATATTATTTAATACAAAAATGCTTTTAATCGCTTTCAAAATCATTATTTGCAAACAGAAAAGGTTGTCGTTGATAATGTGTACGGGGTACTAATTCCTCCTGTGGAAAGCTACGGGAATGGCGGTACAGCTGCTGGGGCGTTCATTTTATGCACCATGCAAATCGGAGCTGGAATTAGAATTGTAATAGTGGGCGGTGATGGAAGTTTTCGGCAGAGGGGAAAGTAGCACATCTCATTTGCTTATTTCCAAGTTTTGAAGCGGCGGAGGCGGAAGGAGGCATATACACTTCAAACGCAAAATCAGAGCCTTTCCTTCACAAATTCTCGCCGCGCCTCTGTTTTAGTAGCTAGGAAACTAATGAACAGTTGAAAGTGCAATCAAAAAAGGAATTAATCTGCTGGTAGCTCTTTCCCATCGTACCCTCTCCGCTTCCTCACCTCTTCTTCTCTCAATCTTCCTCAACTTCCAAGTCAATTCGCCACCTGGCCACTTTCTTCATTGCTGCCTTATCAGAATTGCTTATCTTAAACCTTATTTCGGGCTACAACCTCATCCCGAGAAAACCCTTCCAATTCCAACTTATTTCGTTCTTATTATGCCAGCAAGTACTTAAAGAAAAGTTCATTTCCTCCCTGAAATATCTAATTTCAACTTTTGATTTTTCTCTTTCACGGCTCCTTGTTGCGCGAAGAATAATTCCAATTTATGGAAATGCTTCACTCCCTGTTCGTTTTAACCATCAGCAGAAAACTTTTATCAAACATCCACCGACGTTTGGAGCTGATACTTCATTTGCAAATTCCTTTGTTTGTGATTTCCGAGTAACCGTTTTTCTGAATTTAGAATTACGTCAATATGGTGTCGCCACCATCCCCAGTTCTAATTAATTTTTATTTCAAGTGGTTGAGGAAAATTTCTGAGAACGAGTAGGCACACGTTTTGCACTGTATCAGGCTGTTCTTTTTCTCCATCCCTTCTATCTAAGTAAATTGTCAAAAAGTTAGGAGAGTGGCGGGTTCACATTGTCCTGTTTCCGACTTCTTAGTATAGATTAATTAAATTTATCATTTAAATTACAGGAATTTAATTGTATTAAACAATTCAACTATTTGGATTATTGAACCATAATTTTTGCAAAATGGGGCAAAAGCGTACGTCACGAAGATAAATAGGTTTTTTGGGTAGGCACTTAATGTGTAACGGGGCGGCAGATTCCAAGCGCCCCGTCAAGAAACTTCGGCGGCGGGGGACGGAACAACCCCTCTCCCCTCCAAGCGCCTAACCCCAGCTGGGCGGAAGGCGTGTCCTCATTGGATTGGGTAGGCGATGGGCGGCGCAAGACACCCAGGGAGGAGTAGAAGGGGAAGGCGACTTGACGAGCGGACTGGGAGAAGGAACATCGAGCAGTCGTATCCGAACTCAAGAGAAGGAAAGTTGGAATCCCCGTTCGCCGACGAGGCGGAACGAAGTGAAGTGAACCGGGACATCGAAGCGAAGTGAACCGGGACATCGAAGCGAAGTGAACCGGAACATCGAAGCGGAACACCCGACGCGTAGCAAGTCAACCCCTTGTGACCCGGTGTTGTGAAAGTGACCTGAAGGAACGAGTGTATCGTGGTTCCTTCAGGGTGAGAACTCGGGAATTGGGAGATCAGCCAATTCCTATCCCGTAACAGTGGACCCTTATACGAACTGAAAATCCCCCGTCGAACCCGAGTGTTGATCCGTTCGCGCCCGATTCGACGGCCAATAGTCCAGGTTTTCCACGCACCGCCAGTCGTCGGACCTCCGTCGGAAAGAGCCTCGCCTCCTCCGGCCTGGACGGCGTTCCCCTGACCGAAGCCGAGCAGCGAAGAGCACATCACCCTGTTGTCTCCATCCGAAGGAGTTGGTGCACGTAAGTGGCGAAATAACTCTGTCTCGTACCCTAGCAACGCGAAAGTCGACTCTTTAAATCTGGCCCAAGCCCTGACGTTTAGTCACCAGAAAGCTGATCAGAGAATTGTAACTTGTAACCGTAGTATTTAGCATTTTGTCTGTCGTAGGAAAAGCAAAGGGAATTAGGGGAGGACATTAGTAAATCACTTGTATTTTTCCGTTATTCCAAATCAAACACTCCTGAGCCTTCAGCTACTTCGTAAATTCATTTGGCCTTCAGCCCTTCACTTCTACCTACTCACTAATTAGATTAAGTAATAGTCAGTATCCTTCTCGGCCGAGACATTCCATATTTCATATTTCTGACAATTGCGTTATTATAAGCCAATATTGAACCCTTGTCTTTCAATCACGAAACCCCATTCCTCAGAGCTTGGTAAATTCAGGTGTACTTGGCGTCTATGACCGACCATCTCCGACATTCCGGACGGTAAGTGAAAGTCTTTAGTCTCCCACTAATTTATTCGCCTAGGTCTATTTCTGGATCCCTAGCCCGTTAGGTGAAAACGGCGGGTTACATCTTTTGGTGGCAAGCGGTGGGATATTTCAGAAATCTCGATTTCTGTCGTATCCACAACAAGCGATCTTGACCAGGCGAATATTGGTGAGAGAAAGCTCTGAAGGAATTGGGTCGCGTTCTATAATCTTGAAATTCAAATTGTGCTAGTTGTAGATTCCGAAATTTAAAATTGTAAGAAACAAACAAATCGGCCCGAGTGTGAGGAAGCGAGTGAGGAGGAAATTGACTTTAAATCCGTGTCTAGGATTTTTCTTTCTTTCCACAAATCGAAATTTAGATACTGGCTCATTTATTTAGTAGCATCACTCTCACTGTAGCCCCCTGTTCCGAGACTGTTCCGGGACTGTTCCGAGGCTTGTCCCGAGGCCTCTGTTCCGGGTCTGTTCCGGGACTGTTCCGAGGCTTGTCCCGAGGCCTCTGTTCCGAGACTGTTCCGGGTCTGTTCCGAACTGTTCCGAGGCTTGTCCCGAGGCCTCTGTTCCGAGACTGTTCCGGGACTGTTCCGAGGCTTGTTCCGAGGCCTCTGTTCCGAGACTGTTCCGGGTCTGTTCCGGGACTGTTCCGAGGCTTGTTCCGAGGCCTCTGTTCCGAGACTGTTCCGGGTCTGTTCCGGGACTGTTCCGAGGCTTGTCCCGAGGCCTCTGTTCCGAGACTGTTCCGGGTCTGTTCCGGGACTGTTCCGAGGCTTGTTCCGAGGCCTCTGTTCCGAGACTGTTCCGGGACTGTTCCGGGTCTTGTTCCGAGACTTCTGTTCCGGGTCTGTTCCGGGTCTGTTCCGGGACTGTTCCGGGACCTGTCCCGAGAGCCTTCGGCTCCAATTGACATCCCGATTCCAGACCCGTCATAGCTCTTACCAACTGGGAAGTCCTTTCTCGATTCGTGGGGAAATTATCGGTCCTTGGTGCGCAAGAAAGTGATCTATCAGTTCTATAATTCTTTTTATTTAGTTTTTTTTATTTTTCAACAAGTGAGTTCGCGACCATGCACCGAAACAGCAGCCCATCAGTCGAGGGCGAAGCCATGATGAACGCCGTGACGGAAGCAATGAACAAACTGGGCGCCTTTTTCCGTGAGCCTGCTGCCTCCGGCATTCCGCTGTCGTTGTTCATGGAAGTCGACACATGGAACCCTGATGAGCCGGATGCTATCACGGCATCCGTGTTCTTCCAGGAGGTGGAGCAAGCAACCCAAGAGTTCGACGAACACAAGAGACTGCGATTCCTTCGTACCCGCCTGAAAGGTGGAGCCAAGCGATTCCTCCAGGATGGTCTTGGCGAAACCCCATACACGACAGTGAAGAAGGCCATACTGGCATGGTATGGCGAGGAAAGTCCCGAGAAGGCAACCATACGACTCTGGACAGCCCAGAGAGACCCCGACGAGTCCATCCGACGGTTCGCAGAACGACTTCTGGCCACGGCAAGATCGGCTGTCCGAACTGAACCCAACCTGAACGATGCTCAACGTCGGGAATGGACAAGACGAAAGGCACTCAGCGCTTTTGTCCGCGGACAACCGAAAGAACTCCATCTCTACTTGCAGGGTAACCCTCCGGACACCTTGGAGGATGCAGTGGAGCGGGCTGAGGGATGGGAGGACGTAATGAGAGCGAAGCAGGACTACGATGCTCGATGGGACATAACCGCTGTCAGCGGATCAAGACCTTCGGAGCCCAAGAAATGCTACTCTTGCGGAGAACCAGGGCATTTTGCAGCAAACTGCCTGCAAAAACCCAGAAGCCCGCTTCGTTACCCAAACAAACCGGCCACGTTCGGCGATCACCAGTTGATACCGGTGCCGACGAAGTTACCACCGACCGTCCCAGTGCTGCCCTGTATGTACTGTGGTGATCTTTCCCACTTTCCAGTGAGTTGCCCCCACGGACTCTACGCGGCCTTGTTCTGCAATTTCTGTGGATCCCGTGACCATCTGGAGGCTGATTGCCTTAAGAAGAAGAAGACCCTGCCCATCTCAAATCCGCGAATGCACCAGGTCAGAAACATCAGCACGACCCAGGAAACCCAAGCCAATCTCACGACAAATAATGAGGACGAGCCAACCACTGAAGTCTGCGGAGACGAGCTGGTGGCCTACCAGACCGCTGTGAATTGTGTCATGAGGCCCATGATACTGATCACCGCCGGCTTGGGGAAGGAATCCCGGCGAATGGTCGTGGATACTGGCGCTGCAGTGTCTGTCCTATCAAGACCTGTGCCTGGCATTGACATCCGCCCAACAACGTTGAAGCTATGGGGTGCCGACGGACAACCACTGCCCGTGCTGGGGATCCAGGAGGTACGTACCACCATCGGTCTGGTTACGATTACGCACGCATTCTATGTCTTCCGACGACCTGACTCCGGCTTGGATCTGATCGGACTGGACCTCCTGAGGAAATTACCCCTTGGCATACGCCCGGATATCGGCGTAGTGGAGATGAAGGAACCCACCACTGGGAAGATGATCTCCATCGGCGTGGTCGCCACTGACCCGGACCTCCTCAGGCACATCCGTCAACTGAAGGGCGACGGGATGGCGCGAAAAGCCCAGAAAACCGCTCAAGCCACGAAACCCGACACCGACAACAACTACCAGGGCGGGCCAACAGTCGCTTCAACATCTGCCAAAGCCTCTGAACCTAGCGTCGACAACAACCACCAAGGCCAACTGACCACCGAACCAACACCACCCAGAAAGCAGCCGGTGGTACACCCTCCGATGTCCGATGTAGCAGAGTTCCCAATTGAGATCCGGGACAATCCCCCTTCAACCTCTGAATTGAAGCACCAGGTGCATCAGCATCTGACTCATCTGGCAGGACCCGACTACCAATTGGTCAAAGACGGCCTGAGCCGTGTTCCTGTTGGCGCCATCATATTAAGTTTGCCAAAGGAACTTCTGATGGCAGCCCAATCCTTGGACCCCTGGATCTCCACCCTGACTGCTGACCCAGAGAAGCATCGACTAAAGAAGGAGGAAGAAGTCTGGAGGAAGGAGGTCGATGTGGATGGCCAGCGGATCACGGTGCCACTGATCCCATCCACCATGCGGCGCTGGTTCCTGACCAATTGTCATCAACATCAGTGGGCCGGGCACCCTGGCATAGAAACAACCACCCGTGTCGCAAGGCGGTACGGGTACTGGAAGAAGATGGTACGTGACATCCGAGAGTTCGTCCAGAAATGCCAGGAGTGCCAGGAGAGGAACACTCCCCCAAATTTGACACCACCAATCCAGAAACCCGATATACCGACCCGAATTGGTCAAATTGTCGGTATTGACTTTGTTGGGCCTCTACCTGGTCGAGGGGGTACCAAATACATCCTGACGGTAATCGATCAGTTCTCCAAGTACGCAGAGGCTTATGTCACCACGGATTGCACAGCAGTAACAACCGCTCGCGTATTGACCACAAAGTACTTACCAACCCATGGTGCACCTGAGAGGCTCGTCTCTGACCGAGGCGCCGCCTTCATTTCTGGGGTCGTCAAGGAGCTCTGCGATACCTGGGAGATACGCCACGTCCACACCTCCGCTTACCACCCACAGGCCAACGGAGTATGTGAGCGATTCCATCGCACCCTGGCAAACCTGGTGGCGAAACTGAGACGAAAAACCCGGGACTGGGAAGCCGCCTTGCCTTTGGCACTAGCTGCCTACCGCAGCCTTCCCCACTGTAGTACGGGCTATTCGCCAAATCACCTGGTTTTCGGACGAGAGCTGAGAATGCCGCACCTAACCGAAATCAGCATGAAACGGGAAGCAACATCGCCCTTGAAGGATCAACACCAGGAAATGGTGCGGGTCCGTTTGGAAGCCGAGCGACAGTTGAGGCGCGCTTGGCACACCCGTGAGCAGGCAATCAACAAGCGACGCCACTCTCGGGAGTTCCAGATAGGCCAACAAGTGTATGCCCAGCAGCTCGTCGCCCCACCAGGCACAGTGAAGAAGTTCTGGAGCCCCTGGAAAGGACCGCTCCGTGTGACCCGCAAACTGACCGATGTCAATTACGAGGTCCAGGATGTCCTGGGGAAGACCACGCGTTACCACCTCAGCAGGCTCAAGCCAGCGTTTATCAACAGCGTGCCAGACGACGCCGTCACCCCCGACGTAGCGGAGGAATCGCGCCCACCCGAGAGCCCTGCCCCTCCACCTAGCGAAGATAGCGGAGGGACATGGTTGTTGGACCCCCTTGAATGGCCGGAACCAGTACGGACCGAAGAAAATCCTGAACCTGGGGCCCAGGGCCCTGGAAGATCCTCCAGCCGAATCCCGATTCCGATTAGGACGGCGTCCAGTCCATACGGGCTAAGACCAAGGCGCAAAACGATCGACTACGCGCAGCTCCACGCGGGGAAGATGTCAACACCTAGAACGGGATGAAGCGAATGAAAAAAAAAAAAAAAAAAAAAAAAAAAAAAAAAAAAAAAAAAAAAAAAAAAAAAAAAAAAGTTTTTTTTTTTTCAAGTTTGGTGGTATACTCGTAGTTTGTGGAATAGAATAGGGAATGTCTTACCTGTAGAATAAAATGCACAACACAAGTACTTACCTTGTTTGATTAATGACCGTGCCTCATGGGTCGGGACAGGACTGCCTTGCCCCCCCCCCCCCTTTTTTGTTTTCCTTTTCCTTCTTAATGGCAGCAAAATCTAGGGTGTGAAATGTGTGAGTTGGAGTGTGAGAGTAGACTAAAGAAAGGGCCGGTTTGTATGTTTCACAGCATAGTAGGGAAGTAGAAGATAAGACCAGCGGAAGACACATCTCGCCATCGCACCACCTTGGAACATCAGCGCCATCATGCTCTCGACAGCCGGAAAACGACCTGACGCAATGCCCATCGCACCAGTCACCCCCACCGGAAGGAAAATTGCCGAGGTAGACCTCGGCCTCCAAAGATCGGAGGGGTGTAACGGGGCGGCAGATTCCAAGCGCCCCGTCAAGAAACTTCGGCGGCGGGGGACGGAACAACCCCTCTCCCCTCCAAGCGCCTAACCCCAGCTGGGCGGAAGGCGTGTCCTCATTGGATTGGGTAGGCGATGGGCGGCGCAAGACACCCAGGGAGGAGTAGAAGGGGAAGGCGACTTGACGAGCGGACTGGGAGAAGGAACATCGAGCAGTTGTATCCGAACTCAAGAGAAGGAAAGTTGGAATCCCCGTTCGCCGACGAGGCGGAACGAAGTGAAGTGAACCGGGACATCGAAGCGAAGTGAACCGGGACATCGAAGCGAAGTGAACCGGAACATCGAAGCGGAACACCCGACGCGTAGCAAGTCAACCCCTTGTGACCCGGTGTTGTGAAAGTGACCTGAAGGAACGAGTGTATCGTGGTTCCTTCAGGGTGAGAACTCGGGAATTGGGAGATCAGCCAATTCCTATCCCGTAACAGTGGACCCTTATACGAACTGAAAATCCCCCGTCGAACCCGAGTGTTGATCCGTTCGCGCCCGATTCGACGGCCAATAGTCCAGGTTTTCCACGCACCGCCAGTCGTCGGACCTCCGTCGGAAAGAGCCTCGCCTCCTCCGGCCTGGACGGCGTTCCCCTGACCGAAGCCGAGCAGCGAAGAGCACATCACCCTGTTGTCTCCATCCGAAGGAGTTGGTGCACGTAAGTGGCGAAATAACTCTGTCTCGTACCCTAGCAACGCGAAAGTCGACTCTTTAAATCTGGCCCAAGCCCTGACGTTTAGTCACCAGAAAGCTGATCAGAGAATTGTAACTTGTAACCGTAGTATTTAGCATTTTGTCTGTCGTAGGAAAAGCAAAGGGAATTAGGGGAGGACATTAGTAAATCACTTGTATTTTTCCGTTATTCCAAATCAAACACTCCTGAGCCTTCAGCTACTTCGTAAATTCATTTGGCCTTCAGCCCTTCACTTCTACCTACTCACTAATTAGATTAAGTAATAGTCAGTATCCTTCTCGGCCGAGACATTCCATATTTCATATTTCTGACAATTGCGTTATTATAAGCCAATATTGAACCCTTGTCTTTCAATCACGAAACCCCATTCCTCAGAGCTTGGTAAATTCAGGTGCACTTGGCGTCTACGACCGACCATCCCCGACATTCCGGACGGTAAGTGAAAGTCTTTAGTCTCCCACTAATTTATTCGCCTAGGTCTATTTCTGGATCCCTAGCCCGTTAGGTGAAAACGGCGGGTTACAAATGTTGTATTTTATTGAATACAGTTCAGTAAATGTTATAATAGAGTTAAAGGAACTTCCAAGGGGTACGTGCAGGACGGACCTGTGTGACATTCTGTAAAATGTATAACTTCCACATAACTGGAAGAGGCCGACCCTAGTATCTAACCACGAGGCATTACACCTGGCCTCAAAAGATTTCCTCATCTAAATAAATAAAAAGCAAATATTATAGTTATGCAGGTCATACTACAATACTACACTACTTCTGTCGCCGTAAAGCGCTGTAGAATCATATTTTACTCGCGAGTATTTCTTGATAAATCAAATTCCTACCGCCTAGTGCCCCTAGGTAACCTGGGTATGTACGAAATCAAGAATACTGAAGTAACTCACCCAATAATCTGGTGTCTACGTTACTTGATGCTGAAGTAAACTACTTTGCTCTCAACGCATGATGTATTTCTTCAGTAGAGGCGAGGAAACCAAGTATTCGAAACTGGATGAATTCAGAAGATGGGTTATTAGCGAATCGTAGTATTTCAGATGAGAGCCAAGAAGACCAGAACAAGAAGAGGCGTACCAAGATGGCGTGCGTTCAAGTAGAAGTCGAATCAGCTGAAACCACTGTCTTCCTGATGGGTAGTGAGGGCTAGTAATAAACTCCGAGTGTCAACTCAATATTCACGGTATACTGAGTAGTATAATTATGAACACAAGATCGGCTATTTATGCCATTCCCAATGGTGAGAAATCTACCGGGGAAAATGGGAGGACATCTACCGCTTTCATTTGGCAACGTCTAATACAATATTTTTGGAGAGCTGAAGGCGACCAAATGGGTACCGATAGGATTACTGTCACTGGCCTTTTGACAAAATGTGTTTAAAAAAAATGGATTTTAAGGATTTTTGGCGAGTGGAGTATCATTTTCGACTAAATTTTGGACGCTGAATCCAATAAAACGGGTCCCGGAACTATCGGAGCCGACCGGAAGAGGTTATGAGTCCTAATGGGTACCTATCTACCTATTTTGAATGTGGGGTTTGAGATTTCCGTTACCTAGGCGTGTGAGGAGTTCTGTATGTCGATAAGAAAACATCAAAGGTGAGAACCAACTGAATGGCTTCGGTCAATTGCAAAGTAATGATCAGTACATGCGTTAATGATTTTGACGCGCGTCAACAGAACACTTTCACGGTTGGCCCCAGACTCAATTTATGCTCACAACAATAAAGTCTTCTACAGGGTCAATTCATATCTTCAGCAAACTTGTGAACCTTGATACGAAATCGGACGTATTACTTAATTGACGGAACACTTTTTTTTTTTTTTTTTTAAGTAATAAAAAGGGAAATTAATTGCGAATTTGTACAAAATTGTGATCTTTTCTGTAGTTTTATTCATATTCGATTCTATATTCATAAGTTGCATTTGTATTCAAAATTTATAGACGTGAATACGCTCTCCTTTGACTGTTGGTATTAATTCAGTTCCTTTCACAACTCCGAGTTGAAACGGGCTTCCTTTTATAGTATTTTTCTCTCTCCAGTAAATGCTATCATCAAGCCTTTGGGCTCATTTTTTTCCTATCGGCTTGATCAATTCCAGAAATGCAGAGCGAATGCTAACTGTGAGAATTGTGTAAAGGTAAAGAAAAATCATAATATCTTCTCGAAACTGAGAAAACTGCGTGGGTTACGTCTACCAAGAAGCGTTGGAGTTCCTACTCAAACCCATTCATACAACTTGTTTTATTTCTTTTTCTATACAACTTGTATTCTGTATAGACAACAATCAAGACTTTCTTGTGCTTTATTGATACTTAAGGTGACTGCGCACGTATTTTAAGAATTGTAACATGTTCATTCGACGACAAATATTTCAAGAGTACCATTACTGTAGAATTAAAACAAAATAGGACCTCTAACGGATAGAACATGCCTTCGTTAATACTTCACTAGGGAAATGCTGCGATGAATCGAGGAACTCCCGCTCTTTTGTAATCATAATACACAACGTTAAATGATACAGTTCCAATGTGTTTGTGATATCATAGGAAATGGGGAAAAGGCTGATGAACGTTTGAGAAAACGTTTCGCGTACCGAGCTACTTGGTAGAATTATCAGGAGACGAACGAGGTTATGAGCTCACTGAGATAATAGGTTGGCTCGTCAACTAGTCGTAAGTCCTTTTCAGTGCCTTGGGAGTCCTTTACCAAATTGCCGCGTCCTAGGTCAGCTTAGAAGAGAAACTATGCCATTTTCATGGCTAAGTGATCCTCTCATTTGCAATTGTAAACCTCTGTGAACAATCTTGCAAATTTGAGCAACAAACTTACCCTAAAACGCCGGAATTCTACAATTAGAATAAAATACCTACGTGAGTTGCCACATGATGGAGCTGGACATTGAATTGGAATACACAGTTAGAAAGGTTAGAACTTGACAAAAATTAATGAGATACGGAACGGTTCATTTTAGAATCGCCTGGGTTTCTTTGAGATCACCACGGTGGGTGATTAACCATCAGGGATTAAACAGGGGTGCAGGTGAATCCAACATCGTGTTTTTTTTTGCGAGTGCATTTCCCGATTTGAACTAAGTAGGTATCCTCGTGGAGTGGTAAACACACTCGACCGAACTCATTGAGAAATGTATCACATTTACGTCCGACACGAAATTTCCTCAGTGCGTAGTTCCCGATTTGGAGTGCCAGAAGACCCGAATACGAAACTCCGGGAAACCAATTAGTAAGTCAGATTTTCCACTTTCCACTTATTTGACGTTCTTGAATGAATTTTGCTTCTTATCCTTGGAGCCTCATTGCGGTGGGTACTTGAATTAATGAAGTACGTGGCATATATTAGCGGGATTAACGAGAGTAGGGGATTTTCGGCGATCTAGGCGTGCGGTGTATCAATTTCGACTAAATTTTTGACGCTGAATCCAATGAGACGGGCCCCGGAACTTTTAACACTCACTTGAAGAGGTTATGCGTCAAAATGGGTATCTATCTACCAAATTAGACAAGATTTCTGGTACCTAGACGTGTTCGGTATCATTTTCCACTAAATTTTGGACGCTGAATCGATTGGAATGAGCCTCCGTGCTCCTGTTTACCTATATTATTCACTCATAGCCACCAAGAGTGTGACGAGATCGACCTGGCAAGATAACAAGACAAACTAGGTTGATGTTAAATAGAACATTTTCCTACCTGTTCTACAAATTTTCGACTCGCACTCGGAGCGTTAAGGAATACTAGAGTATTCGATTATAATGATGATTTCCTCGTAAGTATTTCGTGCAGAATAACTCGGTGAGATAAATCAGGATGAATCAACTCTGATAAAAATGTCTTCTCTTCTACCGACTCCGAAAAATATGAGGGCCTCATGACACGGGCACTTGGGAATAATCGTAATGGGAGTAATATCTCATTTCCTTACACTCTCGATGTTCTTCAATCACTCTACACGCCCCAGCAGGCTGCAGAAACGGGATTTTCGACCTCTGCAATATGAATAAGCCAAGTCATCCACCGAAAAAAGCGTTTCATTTCCCACCTTTCCCACAAGTCTGATGGTTTATTCCATCATTCTGTTAGGGTGGAAGCACCCGGGATATCCTTCAAGACGAGCCAATAATCGAGATGGAGCGAGCGTGACCCGACTTTCCATCGAAGCAACCCTCCTTCTCTTTGAAATATGTCCTTGTTTAATTTAATTCAAGTCCACTGGTTTCCTTCTTTTGCTTCATCTCCATTCCTTAAACAAAAAAAGTCGTTTTCTTTTAAACCTATTTTCCCTTACTGAAAAAGCTTTATACCGAAGTAAACTTAACCTTGATACTCCCTCCATTCGGTTTTACAGATTCAATTTTGAGAAAAAAAAAAGAAAAACCTGTTTAATGGGCCTCTACATATCATTACTTACTACTTTTTTTTCAAACATAGAATTCATTTCAAATGTTATAATTAATACCTTCTTCTTCAGAGTTGCTCCTCACGGTCGCGGAGTCATTCCAACGTTAATTCTGATGTTTCTTTTCTAGTTTGCTATTTCCTAGACGCAGCTTTTCCTGTTAAAATATTCCAGCCGAGATCGAGGAGCGTGGAAACGGGCTATATCGAGAAGGAAAATCCGTAGCAGACGTTAGCTCTGACGAGATGCCTTCTCGGGGAACAACCTTCTTCCCAGCAATGTCCCAAGGGTCGCTGTCGAAACCAACAAGTTCCGCGCCAAAAACGGAAGTTGAGCCAGGTAGTAAATCTCGTTCCATGGCAGTCAATCTCTCAGGAGTTCGTTCCGTACCTTCATCTCAGTAGCTCTAGAATGACCCACGTTCCCACGCGCGTTCCTATATCATAGTTTGGACTCTCCCGAGGGAAAGTATCGCCTTACTTTCATACTGCAGCCTGAAGAAGAAGGAAAAACAACTCTCGTATCCAAACAACCACGGGAATTCAGTTGTAAGCTCACTTTGGTCTATCATTCTTTCCGGAGTAAGTAATACAACTGTGTATTCGTATTGACGAAAAAAAAATTGTTCCCCAGAACATCGGATTTTTTAAAATGTTTTCAAGGCGTTTGATCCTAACCCGAAATGTCTCTGGCTTCCCCCATCCAGGCCAGAAGAAGGTCTTCAAAATGCTCACGAAAATTTGAAAATCTGCTCGTATATAGGCTCTTTTAGGTTCCTAGTTGTATCTTACTCACATTTACACGAGGATACCCCCTATACGAAAGTTCGTAGAAACATGTTTTATTGAGAAAGGGGTCTCTGTGGACCTGGTCACGTGGGGTTATCATTTGAAGTTTCTGTGCATCGGTTCTGCAGCCTGCTTGGGCGTGTAGAGTGATCGAAGAACATGGTGGAAGGAGAAATATCACTCCCATTACGATTATTCCCAACTGTCCGCGTCATGAGGCCCTCATTTTTTTTGGATTCGGTAGAAGAGAGAGTTGATTCATCCTGATTTATCTCACTGGATAATTCGGCACTAAATACTTATGTAAGCCTCTCTCGAATTAAAATCTGTTATAATTTAATTCGGGTTTCTTCGGAGGTTTTGAATGGACCTAGCGAGAGGTTACACAATGTAAGTCCAAGACTTACGACTGAGCACCTAAGGATACCAAGGATGAGCATAAAATACATTGATACAAAATGAATTATAATTGAAAACAAGGACACGTTGCAAAGGAGAATATGCCTCAACCTGGGCTAGAATTGATACAAGACAAAGTAATTCGACAAAGTAAATTAGACAACATGTGGAGCATAAAATACAATTAATACATGATACATGAAATTATGATATACATGAAATACAATTTAATGAACAAGCGCAACGATATGGGCTGACGAAAACGGCGTCGACGTCAAAGGGAAAACAGGAGGGGGCATGCTGTCCCGAAGGTACACAGCGAGGCTTAATTGGCTTGAGTCCTTTATCATCTCATGGGAAACACAATATTACAGCTTCAGTCGACTTCAGCACGGTATACTTCACTTCAGAGCGAGCACAGGACAAGGCCAGGATGGACTGAGTGAGATGCACTTGCACAACAGGGTTACAAAAATATATATGACTCCGACAGGTTGGGCGCCTCAGCACCAAGGGGCGCCCCGGCAACGACTGCCCAGTTGGGCCCCTTGGCAATGAGTGCGCGCTAGAGCTCTCTGCAAATGCAATGTCCAGGCAAGAGCTGCGCGTGCATCCTGGCGCATGCTCCCTTCCTTTTTTGTTTTCTGGAGGCAGTAAGCATGGGGGGTTACACTTAAGAGGAAATCACCATTATAATCGGATATAGGAATTGTTGATTCATATACTGTGTAACTCAATTAATACGGTGGTTTGAGCAAAATGGAGATCCAAATGGAGTTTAATTAAACAAACAACTAACAGTAAAAACTGCGGCTTGATACTCTAAGACTTGATACTATAAGAATGATGCGCTCCTTGATTCGCATGTACATGAAAGAACAATCGTCCCCAACTGGAATTCTTGTCGTTTAAAAGTGTGATGATTCAATATCCTAAATGTTCGTCCGTCATCGGCGCCGTTTATCGTTGTAAAACATTTTCTATGAACCTAACATTTTTGTCAGGGACATTGTTTCTGTTTCAGTTGGTCTTAGAAACTTTTCAGCTCGATCGCCCCAAATTTGGGTATGAGGGTATGAGTAAAAAATGTGTTCCTCGGAACTCGATTTTTGACGATTGGGAACTAAACAAGTGGGGTATCATTTTTCACTGATTGGAATGAGTACAGGACACTCCATCTCACTATTTTCCCCAATTTTTTTCCATTCTTCTGCTCCAAGGAGTAACCAACCCTCGTGGAAGAATTCGCAGCGTATTTATATTATACTCTGGACGCTGAATCGATTCGAAAGGGTCCGAGTCTGAATTCTGTACACCAGTGACCGTTACGTACAGGTTAGGGTGCCGATCGTGTTGAAAATGCATGGTACTTATTATAATTTTCGTTCAGTTCTCCTATCTGTAAGTCGATTTAGACGTAACTTTTCCGTTTGTGGAAATCATTTTGCATCTACTCTATGAACAAACCAAACCAACAAACCAAAAATTCTGTAACTGTAAACTCGCCCATTTTTTTTCAAATGAATTTAATATTTTGATGTAACGGACCTGTAATCAGCCTCATTGAGTGAGAAGTCATTATGATTTTTATGGGCCAAAATTATATTTAATAATTATATTATTTTCATTGTTGACAACTCTATACCTTCTCACATCGCCCGCTTTTAGTTTGTACCGTGCGGATTTCCAACTCAGCGAAAGCGATTCAAGATTTCATAAATACTGCTCGACAAAGTACACAGCACTTAGAAAAGACCCCTCTGAGCCTCAGTTGTTATAAGAAGATGTTGCCGTCCCTCAAAAACCGCCTGAGCGACGAGTACCAACAACTTTTTACTCAAGCGTTATGAAATATGCAGGTTGATGTTGGAACATCGGCCTCGGCGTCTTCAAGGGGATGGTGTGGGAGGCTTAACTTCAAGGCGGGCAGTGCATTTATTGATGAACATCATATTTATTCTTCTTTACGTTGGTTGGACTTGAAATGCGGAGTTTTTTAAAAGGTTGACGGCTTTTTTTTACGATTTTCGATGTTTGAGAAGACAAAAAAATATTGATTTACTGCTGAAGAGAGCTGGAATTTGAGTGTTACCACAGTTTAGTAGAATGCGGCTTTTCCAGTGACTGTTTCACTCCAGCAGCTACGCGACGGCGTCAGGGTTTCACATTTTGGACGAGAAGTGCATGAGTTTGGTGCGGAGGGAGGCTCCTGACTCGTGACGATGACATTTAGGTTACACGGTGTTTGATTACTCGTCCAACTCCGCGATAGCTGTCACCACAAGCCAAGCGAAAGGGGTTCGAGAGATAACTTAATTGTTTGCTGTAATGAAACCTCACATAGTGGCAGTTCCCCAAGTAGCTCCAGCGCAGGATGAATTTGGTAGAAGCCGGAAGGCTGGCTCCGAAAGCTCTACTCACTTGTGAATTAACTTGAGTTTATCTGTTCATTGGTGCGAGAAAGCATCCACTGTCGGCACGCAGTCAAATTAAAGTCGGTCGGAGAGGTACGGTTGAGATTCGGAACACCTCATTAAAGCTATCTCTCGTATGTACTCACCAATGTGAGAGAAAAACGTCTGCACAATCTACAAAAGTAGCATTACACGGCTAAGCATGTACGTGCTACACCCACCCTACGACCCCCAACTCACTCGGGTGATTCATCCAAAATCATTAATAGTCGAGAAATTTGCTGGACTCAGATCATCACAAATGCAAGCTTATCTCAAAATCACTATCGCGCGCCGACCGGGTGTTAGGCTCTGCATAAATAATTGAAGTAGCGAGCGTTCTAAACGTCATACATAAGTAATTACTTGGTTGGAACTTGGGTTTGTAGCTTAGTATTCCTTGAAGGGAATCTTGAGAATGAAACTTGTGTGTAAGAGGATGTAACGGTGAAACTAGGGTGAAGGAACGAACACTTAGCGTCTGATAGGAAATTCCCACGCTCCTCAATCCACCCCTTCCACCGGTGTTAAGGCTTATTCTGATTAGAATAATACGCCTTATTCAAATCGAGTAAAAAATAAAATAAAATAAAATAAATAAATGTTTTAATGGATGTTGGCTCAAAGTAAATTGTAGTTTGCCCTCGTTTGGGCCAAAAAAGCCTGAAAATTCGCGCATAGACTCCATGTCTACTCCACTCGCCCCAAACAGCAGTGGATAGAGAGAGAGACACGGACGAAAGAGAAAACTCAGGTAGAAGAAAGGAATTCCAGACGTATCGCACCCCGATAAACACCTGACTTGAGGTTTGTTGGATTTCTTTCTTGTCTTCTCCTTCTCTAGGGAGATCGCTGGACTTCCTGTCATATCTATCGCCTCTGTTCTACTCATATCGAAAAATCTGCTGCATCTCTCGGTGAATTCTTCGTACCTTCTACCACGGTCACCCGGGTAGTTCATGACTAAGAACAGCGCATTCTTTTCCAAGCAATTGATTCAGTCCCTTTCACCCTCTTTCGTTCTCAACCTTCCGCGTTTTTCCTTCCCAAAAGTTTTTACTTTTCTACAATTCAAACTGGCTACTCTGCGAATCTCTTTTTATTCCAAGGCAAACTTTGGTCTTACTTGGCCGGCCGGGAATGGGGAGAAGCTGTTTGTATTCATTCCCTCCACCGCTCTTCACCCACTAACTCCCTGCTCCCTTGTCTTACTTTTTCTGCCAGTTTGCCTAATAAGCCGCATACTTTTAATGAATTCAATGAAAGCTCTCTTTAGTTTCTTTTCATCAGTTCATTTGGCATGCTGGATCTTGTGGAATTATCGTGTGTTGTAGTAGCTCAGCCCTTGTAATGCTACCCTTTGAACAAAAGAACTTACTACCAAAATCTCCCCTCATATTGTACGTACATTCTTCCAATTTTTACCCGTATTCAGTCTCCTGTGTGTGCTAAAAATATGCTGCTCTTTTCGATATATTTATTTATTCATAATTGAACGGGACGAGTCAAATCGACAAAATAATTATAATAATTCAATACGGAGAAGTTAACAAAGATAAATTACCAAGACCACTTGGAGAAGAAATGATTGATTAATCTGGTACGAGGGACAAATGATCCAATGGTTTCATGAAGAATTAAGTGGAACTCAGCCAGCAGGAGATATAGGCACGGGTTCAACCTATCTGCTGCAGGAAAGCAATCATGGATTGGCAGTCACCGCGCATAAAATTATATTTAAAGCGTTTAGATGGAAAAATTACTGGGTGGATTTCCTGTGACGTCACTTCTTCAGTCACTTTGACATGCGTATTGTGTGCGTGTCGGTTGTTTTCACCACAATAAAAACGCTCCAAATTCTTTCACTCGGGTTGGCATTCCTTGGACCAGGCGCATGGAGTCTCATTTCTTCAACATGGGGAAATGGGGAAAACAGTGGATGTGGCGGGTCTCGGACCCATCCCAATCGATTCAGGGTCCAAAATTTAGTGGAAAATGATACCCCACGCACCTAGATTGCCAAAAATCTTGAAAATCAATTTTTTCGAGCTAAACATTTTGACCCCTACTCCTCCGCAATTTGTTCCGATCGGGCTGAAAATTTTCGAGGACTTAGGGCGAGAACAGACCCCTGACCCAAATTTAAGATTTTTAGAAAATTGTCTACTACCAAAAAAATCCCGGACGGCGTACGGCGGACGGACATTTGACTTTTTTGATCTAGGCACCTTGAAACGTCCAGAAACAAATTTTGGGCCGAATCGGAGAGGTTGGCCTTTTGCATGAAAACATAGGTTATTCAAGGAATAACCAACCAAGATAGGAACATTATTTTCAATACAAAAAAAAAAAAACTAATGTGAATCCCCATTACTTCGTGTGCTGTGCGTCTCCTCCATTGAGCATGCCCGGATAATGATTCTCTCTAGTCTTCTCAAAATATTGATGAAATGACTTTCCAGGATTTCTTCTCATTCCATGGGGCCGATTAGCCCGTCGTCGCTTCAATGCGCTTTCCACCGTACAGTGTTTACCTACTCGAAATGTAATATTTTTATAGGAACCGTATCAGCCGGTCATTTGAAATCCGATTCCTCCCGTTCAATCCGATTGTAATCAAGTAGAGTGTTGGTATAGTCTCGGCTTGAGAAATAAGAGACCAAGCACATCCTTGCCGCGGATAGCGCACGAAGTCTTTGTTAGATTTTCTCTTCTTCCTCTGTACCTTTTTCTCAACTTCCACTTGACTTTTCACTGAGGAGGAAAAAAGGAAGTGTTATCAAATTCCAAACAAGGACTTTTTCTGATAAAGTTTCGAGCTAATTGGCTCGAGAACAAGGACCAAAGTGGAAAGTAATTGAAAAGGAATGGATTGAAGAAAGTCTAACTCCGTAGGCTTGTTGTGGTGGGCGAGTGTGCTTCATTTCAGCGCTCTTCATATAGCTACTTTTACATGACTTACTCAACAATCGAACTTGATCAATTGTGCAATGTTGTCTAGCCATTTTACTGTTCATTTTATTCTGGATAATTAAATGTTTGACGAAGAATCCCGCGGAACTCAAGAAAATCAGTTGAAATATACTCGTCGGTTGGCATTAGGTGAATCCAATTTAATGAAATTGAAGTTGAATGCGAACTTTGGGGGATGAATCGTGAGCAGATTGCCAAGAAGCTGGAAATGAACACCCTCCCCCACATCGGGGAGATGGTAGCCCTGTTGGTAAGAGTAACGGTACGACAGGGTAGATCCAAAGTATCCTGGTATGGTAGCTGGAAGATGACTAGGCACGACAACGGGATCTGCAGGCACTGGGAACCAGCTAGCAGGTGAATTTTCGCCGTTTTAATCCTTTTCACATTCCTCGTTGCTTTTGACGGGGTATAGTATTTGGTAATCCATGAGAAAACCCCATTTTGACTAATCCCCCCACTCCAATGTAAGGCGTTGATCCATGATCCATCTCAATCCATGATTCAGGGGAAAACACCCCCTGAGTCCCTTTAAACCTTTTATTCTTCTTTGAATAGTTGGAATGGAACAAGAAGGAGAGGGGTTGGAATTGTTCATTGATTTTTGTTTGAATTCGGGATAGAAAGATAGATTTTGTCAAATTTGTTGTTTTAACGTCAGTAAGTCGCGTTCAAGCCACTTACAAGACTTGCTATCATGTCACCACTAATGTCATCAGTGAGAAAAATCTCGAAATCTATTTTTTTCTTGAACTCCCCAACAACTCGATTGCTTACCAACGTTTCGAACAAAAGAGCTCTTCTCCACCGCTCGAATGGGGGAGCGAACGAACATTGCCGAGGATATAAATTTTCGCGATGAGTAGGTAGGAATCTGTTCAACTTCAATGAAACAGAGCTCGGTTTGGGACAAAAAGGAGGGGGAACCTGCAAAACCTGGTTCCATCAGAATTTCCTTCCAATCGTTTGTTAGGTTGTTAATGGCTTCCCCTTTTGAAATCAAACCCTCATTTCCCAAGTGTTCAGACCTAAACCTCGGCTTTCACGATGGGTTTGATAAATAGATGGTTGCGAGGACAACCGAGTGATTAATAAACGGACGAAAGAATGAAACCGAGCTGGAGTTCTAATTATCATGTACTTTCCATATTTACTTGCCTTGAGGTACGTTAATACCTTCTGAAACGCTACATTTGGATCTATTCGTCGTTGTTCACAAACATGACTCTCAATTATGACTATTATGATTACACAACCCCACCAAAAAAAAGTCAAAGTCCATGAAAGCGACCTGTGTGGTTTTATGTTTTTGGGGTCACTGATTTCGAATCGATGGCCAATTATTTCAGATCAGATCGCTTTCAAGGTCATTTGAAGGTCAAATGTAGAAAATATCGCTTAAAAAATCTGAAAAAATTCAGACAGGTTTTTTAGACCGCTGAATCCAAATCCGGTGTCGGTTGACCTTCACGAGGTCAAGGTCAAGGTCATTTGAAGGTCAAACCAACAAAATAACCTAACAAAAATTGTAAAAATTCAACCTTCAAATGACCTTATATGACCTTCAGATAACCAGACATGATTGAACCAAGCCTGGATTCACATACATAAATTTTTTACTTTTTTTTTTTGAGGTTATGTTGGTTTAACCTTCAAATGACCTTGACCTCATGAAGGTCGACCGACACCTGATTTGGAATCAGCGTTCTAAAAAACTTTTGTCTGAATTTTTTCAATTTTTTTGTAAGCCTATTCTTAAAATTCGACCTTCAAATGACCATATAAGGTCATATAAGACCTTCAGATAACCAGATATGATCGAACCAACCCTGGATTTGGATTCAGCGACCCTCAAAACACATACATAAATTTTTACAATTTTTTTTTTTTAAGGTTATTTGTTTCGTTTGACCTTCAAATGACCTTGACCTTGACCTCATGAAGGTCAACTGACACCGGATTCGGATTCAGCGTTCTAAAAAACCTATGTCTGAATTTTTTCAGATTTTTTAAGCGATTTTTTTAGCTATATTTTTTCCATTTGACCTTCAAATGACCGTGAAAGCGATCTGATCTGAAAAAACTGGCAACAGATTCGAAATCAGCGACCCGAAAAACATAAAACCCCACAGGTCGCTTTCATGGACTTTGACTTTTTTTTTGTAGGGTTGTGTTATTATACAAGCTTGAAGCCGGTACTATACGGCACTAACTCGATTACGCTGCATCAATACCAGATACTAGGTAGCATTGTTTAAAACGTATTCATTACAGAAATTTTGAAGGGATGATGATATGAATAACAATGATTTTATGCTTTTCTATGTTACTGCGTCGCTCGTATATTCGTAACTAATCACCCCCTCCCCCTTCAATAGAGCAATCGCTTCATAATCATCCGATTCATTATATACAGGCAATTCCTACGCGCAAATTCCTCTCCTCCACTTTATGGTGCAGAGGATTACATCATAATACATTAATTTCGTACTCGACTCTCATTACCAACTTACAATACTTACAAATAGAAGGTATTTTAATAAATAACGCACAAAATTCATCTCCCACCGTACGTACTGATCATTCACATGGATAGTGCCATTATGTGTTTATTATAGTCGATTGTGCTCAGTCGTTTCTATCTCTGTTTTCTTTGTGACTCCACAGAATTTTATTATTATTTCCAGTTGAATATTTTACAGGTGGGATGAAAAATGTAAAATGTTGAAGAAATGTAAATATAAGTAAAAATTTTACAAATTCGTCTACGTTTACATTCGTTGGCACTTCACGTTTCAAGATGAGCCGTCCAATGTAATAATCATGAACATATCCCGCTGCACACACGAGGAATGGATAAACCTACTCAAATTAAATACGCGAGTTCATGAAGCATAGAAAAATGCATCCCGTCATACCAGTACATCCCCATGTAGCATTGTAAGGTTCTGGTTAATCAATGTTATTGGAATATTACACACTTGTATTCGCATCAATTAAAAAAGGAAAAAAAAAGTATTTCCTATTCTTCATTCGTTAATTACATAAGTGTATTTATTCCAAATCAACAATTTCTGTCCGCCGTCTAGGCTGTGATTGAGCCCTGTAAAATGCTTTGGAAAACCTGAAACTTATATGTATTCGCCTAGTCGTGCCTAATGCATTTCCAGCTCAAATCCATTTAATAATTATTAGTAATAAAATTATTTTAAAAGAATTAATGTATATTTCGAAAACAGCGCAAATTCTTTCACTATCTTTGGTTATTCCTTGGACCAAGCGCATGGAGACTCATTTCTTCAACATGGGGAGTGGTGGGTCCCGGACCCATTCCAACCGATTCGGGGTCCAAAATTTACTAGAAAATGATACGCCACACGCCCAGGTACCAGAAATCTCGAAAACACATATTCAAAATGGGTAGATAGACCTTTGACCCATAACTTCGTCCGGTGGGTGCCAATCGTGCTAGGGCCCAATTTATAGGATCAGCGTCCAAAATTTAGTGGAAAATAATACCCCACACGCCTAAATTTCTCGAAATACACTTATTCCTTTTTTGATCTAGACGCTATGAAATGCCCAGAATACAATTTTGGGCCAAATCGGAGAGATTGACTTCTTGCATGAAAACATGGGTTGATTAATCAACCAAGCTAAAATTGATTTTCGAGGTTTTTAGTGATCCGAATGATGCTCCATGCTGCTTGTCCGAAGAATAACCAACCCCTGTGAAAGAATTTGCCTGTAATCCGACGCATGAACGATCCGTGTTTTACCTACCTCTATT
>CM034007.1:18512383-18577444 GCA_019603395.1 Cyrtorhinus lividipennis | reverse complement strand
CTCCCCTTGTATTTCTATACCTCCTGGAAACCTGAATATGAAATTGAATGTAATGCAGTGCTTGTAACCGTTGAGAGAGAATTCGCTCTTATTCACTAAGCTCCGCAAAAATCGTTATTCTCATTCCAGAATAAAAAAAATCGTATGTAGCTTAAATATCGAACCTCATCGGCTGCAATTATGAATGTTTGTTAATGACGAAAAACCTCATCCTAATTAGTCTCACAGCAATATTTTTGATGTGACGACTTCTGTGATTGACTATGTAAACGAAAAATTAGCCTCTACTGCATATTTTACCTACCAGTCGGTTACGTGCACTATTGTTAACTGTACTTTCATGGGAAAGGCCCTTAGTATGCGTTGAAGCCTGATTATGTCCCAAAAAATGATGCAGTTCGATAAATTAGACAATACATGAAACCCACATGAATTGACGGATTCACAGTTCAAATGAAACTTATCATTCGAGTTAGTACGTTGGAACGGTTCTCTGTCAGTTATTTCTTAACTTCAGGACACTCACGGACGATGTAGGGACTCACGTGAGAAGAGTAGGATAACAGGACTCGTGAGGCATGCAAATAGCATTCCAACCTCCGCCCGGTCCCCGGATTTTATTTTGACGAAATCGTGTTGTGAATCGCGAACCTGAGACAGTAGAATGTTCAACCGCTTTATAAATACGCAAGTGGTCAACCTCAGCGCATGAATGGAATCAGTTGGGTAGGCGTTTAAGAGATCAATCATTGCTTCGCCAGTTGAAAAGGACATTGAAAATCCCTAACGTTTTGATGTGTATTAATTTTGTCGAGCTCTGAAAGAAGAATTATGCGATATGAGTTGCTCAGTAATCCTTAGACATGTGCAAATTCCATATGATTCCTAAACCAGCTAATGCTACTCCATGAAATACAGGGAAGAACGCGAAAGGCAAATGGACTACAAAATGAAAAAGAACACAACTTAATGATAATGACAAAACTCGGCCCTCTGGGCCTCGCCAGGGGGCAAGCCCCCTGGACCCCCGTCTGCTTTCCGCTTAGAGCCTACGGCTAAAATCCGATAACATGGACCCTTTTTTAGCCGTCTGCAATCGGAATTCTATTACGAATGTCTATACGAGGTGACTGATGACTCACTACTACCTTACAAGGAAGTAGGTACGGTATTTTCTGATGACTCACTACTACCTTACAAGGAAGTAGGTACGGTATTTTCTTCTTGTCTTATAAAACCCCGTGTGACAGAGCGTCTGGGGGAGTACCGAGCCAGCGGCTTCGGCCATTTCCGGCCCTCCTCGGCTCATATCACACACCATCGCAATTCTTCCCCCTTTGGCGCTCGTTTCAAAAAAGCGTGCTCCTCGTTCAACGTCAACAATTCTCTCTTTATCGGGGATTTTGGTAGAATAGGATTACTACCTACTAGCCTAAAAAAATTATTAGGAAAATGTGTTTCAGCAAACAAGCTAAAATTGGCTCACACAAATTTTGAACATATCTGTACTCACCCAAAACAGCTTTCCAGCAGTTCACATTAGTTTAAAAAGATATGTAAGATATGTAACTATAAGGTCATTTGTAAATTTGTATTATTGTTTATATCTGTAGTTTCCCCTATTTTCAGGCTCTACCCTTATAAGGCCCACTGGGTATCATGATGGAAGTCTTTTTGTAATGCAGGACATGGCTTAGATTTTTTATTATCTCTTTCAATTCCAGTTTTCCAACTGAAAAATCAGCGTGGTTGTCAAAATGCATTCCTTGTTGGATAAACGTACGCCATGAGCGCCAGATATGTGCTCAATGAGAATCACCACGACAGGTCACTACGGAACTACACATATTACAATTCAATGAAAGAAGTGTGCTGTTTCTGGATCCTCGACTGCTTTGCTGTGTGACGATCCAATTAAACTGTTTGTCGGTGACATGGTTGCAGTTCTTGCACTTAGCATCACAGGAACGGAATAATACAATAACTAAATTAAATGATAGTAAACACAGAATAGTTTAATGAATAAACTAAAACACTAGAACGAACGAGAATGAACGGAAAAACGAACAACAAATAATTACAAATAAACTAAACACGAACTAGTAAATGATATAAACAAACAGATAGTAAACAAATAAACTAAAACACTCGAAGCGAACGTGAATGGTGACTTTTGAAGAAACTATAAGTTCGTTCATCTATGTTGTGAATTCAAGATAGGGAGAGTTGATACAGAGAGGTTGGCCGGAGGGCCGGATGGCCGAGGGCTCGCTCGGCTCGGTACTCCCCCCAGACGCTCCTCCGTGTGACACTCCCGCGTCACCCTTCCAGCGTTCCCTTCCCGCGTCACCCTCTCGGCGAACGGTTTTTGGTAGTTAGGTCATGGCTAAAACATGAGTCCATGTTAAAAATTGTATTTTTTCCTTATATGTTGGTATTGGAAATACAAATTTATATGCTTTTGAGCAGCGTCTCTTACAAATAGGAGCCCTCAATCTGAATAAACTGACGAGGCCGATTTCTCAACGCAATCGTTTTCTTCACTGACGAAACCCATTTTCACCTCAGTGGATGTCAAAATAAGCAGAATATGCGGCATTAGAGTGATACGAACAGGGAGCTCCATTAGAGGCCAATTCACTCCGATAGTGACAGTATGGTGAAATATTTCGAAAAATGGGATAATTCGACATTATTTTTGAGGAGAATGACAAAGCCGTTATCGTAATTTGGCTCATTATTTGGTCATGATTAATGTTTTTCTTGTTCGAATTGGATGAAAGCAGCATGAAAAGTGGTGGTGTTTTTGAGAGAATGGTTCCTCGGGTGCGCCATCTCCCTCAAAGGGGATTCGAACTGGCCAGCCAGTTTTCCTGTAGGATTCTGGACCCTGGATTGATTGGAATGGGTCCGGGACCCACCACACCCACTGTTTCTCCCATTTTCCCCATGTTTGAATATGTTTTTTTGAGATTTCTGCTAATTACGCGTGTAGGGTATGATTTTACACTAACTTTTAAACGCTGAATCCAATGAGGAAACCAATCCACCACCAATCCGGAACGATTGGTGCCCTCTGGATGAGGCTATGGGTCAAAATGAGTACCTATCTACCCATTTCGAATTTGTGTTTTCGAGATTTCTGGTACCAATGCGTGTGGGGTATCATTTTCCACTAAATTGTGGAACCTCAATCGATTGGAATGGGTCTGGGACTTGCCTGACCCACTGTTTCCGGTTTCCCCATGTGAATCTCCATGCATCTGGTCCAAGGAATAATCAACCCAATCAGCCTCTTTGCTCTCATGGAGAGAAGGAGAATCAGAAAAATGCCCACAAAAGCAAAATCATACATGAGTACTCACACTGGCACAAAACCATATGCTTGTGATCAATGTGACTATAGAGCTGCACAGTCAGAGCACCTGAAAAGCCACATGAGTACTCTTACAGGCACCAAACTAAATGCTTGTTATCATTGTGACTACAGAGCTGCACATGCAGGGCTCCTGAAAAGGCACATGAGTACTCACACAGGCACCAAACCATATGCTTGTGATCAATGTGACTATAGAGCTGCGCTGGCACAGACCCTGAAAAACCACACGATTACTCACACAGGCAGCAAACAATATGCTTGTGATCAATGCAACTACAGTGCTACATGCGCAGAGTCACTGAAATGGCACATGAGTATTCACACAGGCATCAAAACATAGTATAGAGTATGATTGAGGTCAGGGTCACTGCAGAAGAGGGAAAGGCCTATTGTGTAACAAGGACATATTTTGACAATTCATCATCTTCATCAATTCAAATCTTTCAACTTATGAATGCTTAGGATTAATTCTCCCATCCTTTGTATAATGTTTTAATATTTTCATTGTATAATGACATTTTACTGTAGAATATGATACATCCATGGCTTATAAAATACATCTTTCCCTGGTGAATCCGACTTTTGCCATTCACTCCGTGTTTTGATCTTGACACCATGAAGCGTAAACTGTCAAATTTTGAGGCAAATTACGACAGGTTGATTATTCAAAGCAGTTGGATCAGTTAGAGTAGAGCATTGTCTAAAAATTAGACATTCGGGTCAGAGACCCGTTTCTGGCTGTATTTGGTCAAAATCTTTTCAGTCCGTTCGGACCAAATTTGAGGAGGGTAGGGGTCAAGATGTATTTTTTGAAAAATGGATTTTCGAGATTTTTGGCGATCTAGGGCGTGTGGGGTATTACTTTCCACTAAATTTGAGTCTCCATGGTCCGAGGAATTACAAACCTTTGTGAAAAAATGTGCAGCGTTTTTTGATCTACACCTTGAAACGCCCAGAAATACACCCAGAAATAATTTTTGGGCCAAATCGAAGAGGTTGACCTTTTCCATGAAAACATGGGTTGATTATTCAAGGAATAACCAACCAAAAACGGCTTCTTCAGTGTATTCACAGTGAGGGCTCTCATTTGTCAGATACGCTGTTCAAATCCATACAAATTTGAATTTTCAATACCAATATGTAAGGAATACATTTTAAAACCCATCCGTCTTTCGCACTCCAAGTTGTCTGTATCGAAATTCACGGCGAGATTGCGACCATAATGAGGAATGCGGTCTGCTGGTAGATACACCCGCCCCCAATGTGCAGCCTTGATCGCAACTGTTATAGAAGCGATGACCCCGAAAGTTATGTACTCTTCTTGTACATGATCGCCGTCTATCAGCACTGATGATTTCTCTATTTTCCACACCATTCTTTGAGAAATCTTTGAAATCTCGTAAATTGAGGAGGATTGGGTCAGTTATTGGGGAAATATTCAGATCTGCGCCAAACGCCATTGGATGGATCTAATAGTGATCTATTGAATTGTCACTGTCGAGGTTTTTTGTTAGAGATTATACGTCGGTATCACGTTTGCAGTTTGTTTTCTCTAAATCTGTTAAAATTCAATCGAATTTATACCTTCAATCGTTATAATTATCTTCCTTCTACTCTTTTGGAGTTGTACCACGGTTACGATGAATTTTACTATTATCGAGGCACAGATTCTTCCTTGCACGTCACCGATATAAATAGGTATATTCTTCATAGTCAAATTCATGATATGCATCAGCTAATGCCATTAGATTACTGATCTAGCGATTAAAAATGTCTTCGAATAAGCTGAGTTCAAACGAATTGCTAATTCGAACTTGAAAATAGTCGTGAAAATGTCGATGATCAGAGTTGCTTGCCAAAATCTGAGTCTTGAAAGCGTATTCCCGTGAAAATGACCAGTTCAAAAATAGATTCGATATGCAGCTTGCCCCTTTTGAATCTTCATAACCTTCTAACCTAGAAACGATCATCTAGTCTCCTCGACAATAACGGATTACCCCGTTTTCCCGGAGTTATCTGCCTGATAACTCGCATCTGGTCCGTTGAGTCGACCGTCACCGCCGTCCGCTCGGGGTTATTCTGCGGTCGAAATCCTATACGTACAGTTACTGGCCTTCTTAATCCCGATTAGTCATAGAATTGTTACGGAGAAAATATCCTTTCGGGAGAAAAAAATGAAATCAATGAGCCACTTTACGTGAAAAGCATTTTTTCATCGAACGATGACGAATGTTTTTTGGTTGGTTATTCCTTGAATAATCAACCTATGTTTTCATAAACTTTTGTTTATGATTGAGCCCTTCGTGCCAAACTTTGTCAAACGCTTGCCAAACGTCTAGGAAGATGGCAGAGCATACTTTCTGCTCTTCAAGAGATTTTTCAATGATAGAGGTTATTCGGTGAACTTGATCTATGGTCGATAGTTTGCTTCTGAAGCCGAATTGGTGTTTTAGTATCAGGTTCCGTTCGGAGACAACCTGAACCAATCTCTTATAAAGTAGCTTTTCGAATAATTTTGATAACACAGGCAAGAGGGAGATGGGCCTGTATGATGCAGGTTCTTCCTGAGGCTTCCCTGGTTTAGAAATCATAATTACCTCTGCTATTTTCCACAGTTGTGGCACATAAGAGAGCCTGATGGATGCATTAATAATTTTTGTAAGCCTGGCAATGACCTTTCTCGGCAAATTTTTCAGAACTTGGCCTGTGATGAGGTCGTATCCTGGTGCTTTCTTGGCATTATTTTAAAAATCTCAAATTTGGGTGAGGGGTACATTCCCGGCTTTGGTTGGTCCTCGAAACATTTCAACCCGATCGGACCAAATTTGGGTGGGATAGGGGTCAAAATGTACAGTTTGAAAAATGGGTTTTCGAAATTCTTGGCGATCTAGGCGTGTGGGGTATAATTTTCCACTACATTTTGGACACTGAATCCAATGAAATCGGTCCTGGAACGATTGGTGCCCTATGGATAAGGTTATGGGTCAAAATGGGTATCTATGTACTCATTTCGAATGTGTTTTCGAGATGTCTGGTACCTAGGCGTGTGGGGTATCATGTTCCACTAAATTTTGGACCCTGAATCGTTTGGAATGTGTCTGGGACCCACCACTCCCACTGTTTCCCTCATTTTCCCCATGTTGAAGAAATGAGTCTCCATGCGCCTGGTCCGACCAACCCTCGTGAAAGAATTTGCAGCGTTTATATACATCGCTGCAACGACTCTTTATGTTTCTCTATAACATAAAAGTGTACCTACAATCAGCCGAATCGTTCGAAGCAGAATACGATGAGCCTATCAGCACCAACACCAGCATTTCCCACGTTTATTGCTCAATTGTTTCAACGACAAACATTCATCTCGCCGAAGTCTAACTTTGAGAAAGCCTGCACAATGCTCTCAACCGGACCACAGATCAATCAGTGGCGGGTTGGCCTGGAAAAAATAAAAGAATTGAGTGAAACTCAACTGACTTTAGGGGAACACTAAAAGAATACCAAAGTAATAAAAAAAGGAGAACCGGACTAAGGGGACTTGAATTCCCTCGTTCTCCCGGACTTGGACGAAATAAGCCTCTCAAGGGACAAAAACACTGTTCTTCTGCCTCCTTCTCATTAGGGCTCTTGGTGAAGAACAGGTTCTCAACTCTCTTCTCGAAACCAATTCAACTGGGCCTCGATACTCGTGATCGGTATAATTCGTCTTGAACTTGAAAAACGCTTCAAATTCGTCTACTGTACAGTTTATTGTTATAAGTAAACTTTTCATTATCCAAGGTCCGTAGCTCTTGTTTCGTTCAGAAAGAAGCGATCTGACCATTTGGTGGCGCGAAAGTCAACAGTGATGAAAATAAAAATTTCTGTTCTTAATTTAGTGTTCAGCTGGTTGTATATACATTTTTAACAAATATAAAAATCGGTCCAGCACCGATCTGAATCAATTTAGCGTCCACAATTTAGAAGAAAATGGTACCTATGCTACACATCATTGTCCTACAATGGTACAGTCCTCCTAACCCCACCATTTCACGCTTGAAAAATTAGATACTTTGTACTCCAAAACAGGATTGTTTCCAAGAATCTGAAATTCGGAGTACTAATTACATACGTTCAAACTGTTCTTTTTCCATATTTTTCATCCCAACCACCCTAAACGGAGACAGATCATGGGTAAAAAGTATATTTTGTATGGTTTTGCAGTAACCTCAAACAGTTAGGGTCCACTTATAGAAATAAACTCATGACATAGATCATTTGCAGAGGTTTTGGTTGTTATTCCTTGAATAATCAACCTATGTAATCATGCTTGTTGGCTCCGAAATTTGAAATTGTACGTTTCTTGATGTTTAGATCGAAAAGCTGCAAATTCTTTTTCAGGAGTTGGTTATTCCTTGGTCCAAGAGCCTGGAGACTCATTCCAATCAATTCAGCATCCAAAATGGTACCCCGCCGAAAAGTACCAACTAAAGCCAAAAAACGGGTCTTTTAGAAAGGAATTTTTCTATTACCAAAATCGGTCAGGACGGTGGACGGACATTTGACTTTTTTTGATCCAGACACCTTGAAACGCCCAGACAAAAAAATTGGGCCGAATCAGAGAGATTGACTTTTTGCATGAAAACACAGGTTAATTATTCAAGAAATAACCAACCAAAAGCAAAATTCCATTCGGCCGTCCACGCCGAAATTTTTCAAAAAATCTGATACGTTGGTCTGGAACACTTTTCTGGCTTTAGTTGGTACTCAAATCTTATCAGAATCGGAGCTAATTCGGGCAGGGTATTTACAAGGTGGTGAATTAGGATGACAGACAGGAACCGGATGAATTCCATAAACAAAATTTGAATGATGGAAAAGATATATTTTCAGTTATACCTTAGGTATAAATTTACGATACAGATCGTCACTTACCTACCGTACTGAGAATATATCCTTTCCTCCATTCAAATTTGTGTCTGGAATTCTTCGGGTTCCCATCTGTCACCCCAACTCTCCACCTTACAGTACGGGTGAAATCGTGTTTTTGAAAAAACGGATTAGCGAGACACCCACTTGTTTCCCTATAATCCTGCTTCAACCTTTGTGGAACAATTAGTAGCATTTTTTGTCAAAACGAATACTACAAAATGTAATGAAAATAATGAACTAAAACGTACCACCGCTTTTGATAATTCCAATAATTTCTGTTAAGAGCAACCAGCTTAAATAATTTTACTGCGATATTGAGTGTCTTTCAATTTAGCGGACGAATTTTCAGCGAAGCACTGTGCCGCCCTGGGATTAATTTCAGCTGAAATTAATCCTACTTCAGTCAGCATTTTGCTAGCGTATTCGATTATAGGCTGGTTCATGGTCGCTACCCCTATCAGCAGCTATTAGTTGGTCAATAATTGAATTAACTTCGGAAATAAGCAGCTAGTGGCATTGAAATCATCCGCATCACATTACTGTAGAGGTGGATTTTCCTATTTTGCCTTACCGTGAGGAAAAAAACCCTGTAAATTCTTACACACGGGTTGGTTATTCCTCGAATGGGGGAAACAGTGGGTGTGGCGGGTCCCGCACCCATTCCAATCGATTCAGGGTCCAAAATTTAGTGGAAAATGATACCCCACACGCCTAGGTACCAGAAATCCCGAAAACACATATTCAAATGGGTAAAATATACCCAATGTGACCCATAACATTCCAGTGGGTGTCAATCGTTCTGGGACCCATTTTAGTGGATCCTAGACCGGGAACAGACCCCTGAACCAAATTTCAGATTTTTAGAAAATTGTCTACTACCGAAAACGGCGCGGACAATGGACGGCGGACGGACATTGCCCTTTTGTGATCTAGACACCATGAAACGGAGAGGTTGACCATTTGCATGAAAACATAGGCTGATTATTCAAGGAATAACCAACCAAAAGCACAAAAACTCCTGTGCAGGCGTGCTCAGACTCGTGGGTTTTCCACCATATTGCCATTTCTGTCAGCCGCTCGAGCTATCCATCTCCCTAGCAGACGCCAGTATTCTTGTAACACTTTCCGCTGAGGAGACTGGTCTCGATGGATGTGCAAGTCTTGAGCACTTGATTTTGATCATAGCTCGAACGGCTGCATTCTTACCAACCTCCAGAGAAAGTCCGCCGTAAGCAGTGAACTACTTCCAAGCCGATCTCTTATTCGGAGGGAAACGAGACTGGCTCACCAGAAGGGTACCGAGCAGTGTTTGGAGATTGATACGAGTGGTTGAAATTACGCCAAGACGGCCCAATATGTGGTTGGATTGGATGGCATTCTTCGGCAGGCCTTGCGTGTCAGTGGATCTTGCAGGGAATCGCAGAACGCTATTTGAATGATCGACTTGGTCATTTCCACGATTCTTCAAGTGCGCTAAAATTCAGATGAAAAAAAAAAAAAAACATATTCGCTGGTTAATTGAATAGTAGTAGCTATTCAATATTACACCAAGTAGGTACCCACGTCTGTTCCTGTCGGTATAGAAGATACTTTCTAATATTACTTTCTCACACGGCTATTAGCGACGTAAGAGCAACTTCCCATCAAACGTCCAATTATAATTACAGGTTGAGGAGTGAACCTAAGAACGTACCAATAACGCAAGGAAGACAACATTATGAAAGTAACCAAGCCCACGTGGTACAAACACGGTGGGAGCGCGGACGTGAAATTTCACAATGGCCCAACTAGTCTGCTATCTCACGCGAGTGGCCGACGCAAGTTATTGATAATTGAACCATTTCACCTCACTGAATGAGCTGCATGAATCGTATAATTTAACGTCTAAATCATGTGGTTGTGTTGATAACAGTTCAAGGGGCAGTTCCAACGTAGTCAGATTTGTGCGGTTCTTGGAGGTCTTTGGCTATTCAAATATTTATTTTTAAAAATCCAACTTCTAAGTATAATACAAAGCTGCAACGCCGCCTTGTTCTCACTTGTGAAATACAAATTTGTTAGTGCGCCTAAATCAAAATGTCCGCACTTGGCGTTACAGAGCGTCCAAAGCAGATGTGCGATGATTCCAAGAATTATAATCCAATTTTCAAGGATGCAGGTAAAAAGTATAAAATAAGGTTTTACACGAATTCCGTAATGAATGAGACTCTGAAGCGAAAAGTGTAATTATTGAAAGTTTTACGTTTACACGTTGTTTTCCAATTTTTTTGCCATTTTTAGGGATGATCTAGATTAAAAGCCAGCTTCTACACTACGTCCTTGACAGTACATTGTTTCTCTCATCCGCAAGTTTTATGTGTTGTATTAGCCATTAGTCATTAGTCATTTAATTTCAGACTTTTATGCTTAAGCGGTGGACGGACATTCTGGATTTTGAATCTTTACTTGTTGAAAAGTCAACAATTGTGAATATTATTTCATTTTAATTGCTAATTTACATATTTTATTCATACCTTAGAATACAGAGGAGGTATAATTTTTATTCCAGAAAAATAATAAATCAAAAGGTTTTCGATGCCAATTTCCCAGAACCAGGAGTTAGGGATGATCGATACCGGGGAGGATCGATATGAGTACTAATATCGGTATCAAAGAAATGGTATCGATACTGTTGCAAGCTGGCACCTGCGCCCGTCAAATGGGCTGCTGGCGTCGCAAGATCAATGACCTGTGGAGGGCTAAGGGAGTCATTTCGAGGAATTGTGCGTCTATCGAATTGGCTGGAACCTTCCAGAACCAGGGAAGGTTCCAGAACGTTCTCGGCCAGGCAGCAGGTATAAAACGGGCCCAGAAACGCCGCGGGGGCAGTTCAATTTGGAGTCCGGATATAGATGCTTCGGGTTATAAATCGTGCCGCGTTATAAATAGTGCGACAACCGCGTTACAACCATGTATTGTGATTCTGTCATTGTGTAAGTGCGCGAATGTGAACAGTGTATGTATTCAAATGAACGATTGTTAATAAATTATTTACTAAGAACATAAATCGTTACAATACCAAGCAAGTATAGAATAAAAAGTATCGATATCGGTATCGAATCGAAACGGCGCTCCCCATCTTGCAGGAGGGTTGCCCCCGGTTAACACTATTTACATACTTCAGACGAAATTATTGAAACACAGAATGTGTTTTACTGACGCTTTTCACGCAATTTCGCTACTTTCCTCCCACTAAATCAGAACCTCATATAATCACCGCGTCACATGCTTAAGTAAATCACTTTACCAATGAACACACACGACTAACAACGAAGTGACCACGGAACAAAATAACACATTTAAACGCTGTCTTATCACTGATATGATAGCAAGGCATTCTTCTTCACAAGACAACCCCTAGCCATAGCAGGGAAGAGGGATCTCTCTCCGAAGCTTCTGGCCCTTCGAGTATATACCTTAGTCTATGGTACATACCCGAAGTATATACTCGAAGTTCTGGCCAAAACAATTGTAGCAACCTTTAGCAGAGGGCCTTCTTGATTCATAATTGGTAATTTTTAACTATAATTTGAGGTACTTGTTCGATACTTTTTTCGATCCCGATTATTTTTACCGATACCAATATCAATATCGAAAGCAGAGTATTGATACCAAAATGATCGGTATTGGAAGAAAAGTATCGATACCATCTCGATATCGATCAGTATTGTTCATCCCTAACAGGAGTCGGATGAGGAACTTTGGTGAGAAATGAGAAGTTCCAAACTCTTCCCACTTGTTAAAAAAAAATTCTTTGAACGTTTTTTTTTTTTTTTTTTTCGACAACTGAGAAATTGTTGCAGTGTTTTTGAATCCGAGTCAAAGTTGAGGGATCGGAGGGAGACTGCAACTTCCGCACTCTGCAGTGGATCGTTCCTATTCGCCAAGGCCAGTGACCTCGGAGTTGGTTTGTCGGGCTCCTTGGACGCTACAGGGCCAGCAACTACGAACAAGGAGGTCGATGATATGTACCACAACCGTACGGGACATAGGCAGCAAAGTCGAAGATCGACGATCTGTCATTTCGAATCGAGCGAATGGTATTTACGTACCTGGTATCTGAATCACCCCCAGAGAGACTCGTTATGAAAGGAGAGGCGAACTTGGTCATGGCCAACACAAATACCAGCATTGGCCACATTTACTTCATACAATTATTTCGATGACCTTCTCAAATCTTTCATACACAAATGTCAGAAACATTTTAGCCAAGAATCACGTTCAGATCCTATCAGGTAGTTCCGAAAATCTATAATGAAACTGTTCATACGGGAGTATCAAAGTTAGAAAAAAACGCTGCAACTTCTTTTACACGGGTTGGTTATTCCTCAGACCAGGCACATAGAGACTCATTTCTTCAACATAGGGTAAAATGGGGGAAACAGTGGGTGTGGCGGTTCCCGGACCCATTCCAATCAATTCAGCGTCCAAAATTCAGTGGAAAATGATACCCCACACGCCTAGATCTCCAAAAATCTTGAAACTCCATTTTTCGAAATACACATTTTGGCCCCTACCCCGCCCAAATTTGGTCCAATCGGGCTGAAAAGTTTCGAGGATCAACTAGAGCCGGGAGCAGACCCCTGCCCAAAATTTCAGATTTTTAGACAATTTTCCACTACCAAAAACTGCGCGGACGGCGGACGGATTACGGACATTAGACTTTTTTGATCTAGACACCTTGAAACGTCCAGAAAAAATTTTTTGTCCGAATCGAAGAGGTTGATCTTTTGCATTAAAACATAGGTTGATTATTCAAGGAATGACCAACCAAAAATAATCACATTTTTGAAACTCAGCACCCCTGATGAAAGTGGTGTAGTATCCAAAATCACTCTAAATGAACCAATTATCTCAAAAAAAACTTCCTATACCGGTCAATCTCCACCATACTCGTCCTCATCAACTTCTTCCTTCTTGTGGACTTGTTTTGGGACCAAAAGTTACACTCGTTAGCGCATCATGGATAGACCGGACTTTTGATATAGCAGGAGTAAGTCAAAATAGAGTCATTATGCGCCATAACATTATTGAACCGGCGTAATTTTTTTCTCAAAATCCTGAAAGGAGCAGCGATTGAAGGGATATAATCGAGGAGGAAGTTTTTATACTGAGACAGGAAATTGAGTAAGATTAAGTTTGATGTTACGATTATTATTCAGTACTACACGGCGCGCAATTGACAGGTACGATGAAAATTGTGTTTATTGACAATAAGTAAGGTAAAATTAAAACGTTTCGAACATAAAAATTAAATACATTGACATGGCGAGCATATCGTATATAACGGTTTATCATTCTTATCTGAGATAATACACCTATGTAGTATCAACAAATTTAAATAGAGAACTCAATTTCCTTATTTACGTCAGTTTCGTTCCACAAATTTGAAATCTCCGACCAAATCTAATTCCACCCACCGGACTATAGTCCGTGTATAGTCTTAACCCATAAGAAAAAAAATTAAATACATTTCAAAGAATCAGTCCTACCGATTGCTTCTTCAGCCCAATTACCGCAATACAGGTTATATAGGAGTATTTTCATAATCTTTTCAATGTTATTACGTTTTTAGCGGTATAGACAATGTGAGGTAGCCATTATTCACTTTATTTTGGACGCCGAGTCATTTGAGATGCATTTGCTGCAAATGGGTATGGGTGGAGTCGGTATACTTTGAAACTGGGGTTTAAGGTTTAATGGGGGCCTAAACATGTGGGATTTCTTTATTCCCTCTACATGTTGGTAGCTGATTCAACCCTGGAAGCTGCTGCACAAGAGGGAAGATGTGCTTTATATAGGATAGAGATCCACCAAAAAGAACAAATAATTTTTTAGACTCGCTTCCGGCGCCCTCCAGCACCCTCCCGCCCAGTCGAGCTAAATCATGAGCCAAATTGCTCAACATTAGATTCGTGGCAAGTTTCGGTGAGAACCTTTCACCGCCGTTGTACGCAACACCCAAAACATCGTGGTTTGTAGCCTGGAATCTACGCTTACAGCCGCAAGGAGCCGGATCAGTACGTGACTTCACCTTCGGAGGTCGGCCATTTCATCTAGTACTGGGGTGGTAGAGAGGGGGGGGGTGTATCATCTCTTTCCAGAAAGGGCCGATTAGCCCGACCATACCGCCACAGTCTCTGCACTCTTCGCTTTCCCACCCTCGCCAGCCGCCGAGCTCCGGCTTTATTCCGCTTCCCACAGTCGGGCATTCCACAGGCGAGAACCCCCTCCTTAGAACTACAAGCCGTCTTTACCGTCCAATGTGGGTGGGTCCCCTAAACCGACAACTTACGATAACACTTCTTGTAACAACACTGTGAGAGCTCGCCAATGACCGCTGTCAGTATACTTCCTGATACAGTTAATCAGGAAGACAAGACTGTCGACCCTATCACCACGACATGGTTTTCTTTTACTACCATTTCATTGAAGAAATCACTCCGTTCTTTACGTTTAGGGCGCTCAAGTTTATCCGGAAGAAGTCCAACAAACTCTCTTTCCACCAACCCCTCGGGATTCCTTCACCAGGGCTTCGGACGACTGTAAAATATCATGTCCACAACCGTCACTTAGTGATCCTGCAACTTCTTCCAGTGGTTGATAATTCCTTGGAGTAAGATCATGGGGGAAAACAGTGAGTGTTGAGTGTTCCGGATTCAGTCCAATCGATCCATACGTCCAAAGTGGAAAATGATACGCCGCATGCTTACCAAAAAATCTCGAAAACCCACATTCCCATGTTGGCCCATACCCAACTCCAGTGGACACCAATCGGTCTGAGACCCATCTCAGTGGATTCAGCGTTCAAAATTTAGGGACAGTAATACCCCACTAGTTTCCAAAACCCCAAAAATCCGTCCCCGAACGAGGTCCGATCAGGCTGAAAAGTTTCGGGGACCAACTAAACCATACCAACATTTTGGTTTTTTTTTTTTTACAAAATTTCCACTTTCAAAAACGGTAGACGGACATTTTGGTTTTGGGGCCAACCTCTGGCATGATTACGGATTGATTATTCAGGGAATAACCTGATATACCTGCGCTAGACTGGTCCTGAGGCCATGTGGCCCATTACAGTCTATCCTCATGGTTCTGCGCTAGATCATCTGGGAGTCCTGCTCGATGGCTTCCCCGTGTATCAGCCCCCTCCCCCCCACCCTCTTCTGGCGTTCGCCTGCCTGTGGCAGCCCAGGATGGACCTCGTGGAGGTGCCGGGTTTTGCAAGGTGTCTTTCATTCCTCTCTTTTACTCTGCTAAGCCTCCGTACTAACGCGCCTCTTCTTATGCTTGCCGTCTTCCATCATTGGTATGTTTATGAGCTTTAGGGTGGGGGTGGCTGTGGAGCTGTTGGGACTTAGTGCCTAATGTGGTAGTGGCGGTACTTACTCGCCACATTACTGGGCTTCACTGAACGTACAGGCGTTTTGTAGGGGTACCTATGTTGGAAAACACCCCACCTGTGTCCTCCACTCCAGCTAATCCTTCACCCGTCTCTTCGTGCTCCACAGTCCTGCGAAGGAGTCTTTCGCTAAAGCGCTGTAGGAATAACCAACCAAAAGAGAGCCAAAGCCCTCTGCCACCAACCCATGCATACTGGCTATCTGAAGAACCAGTTGCAGTCAAATAGTCGGCCCATTAAGAAAAGAGGTTTTTCTCGTGGTAAATCCATGCCTCACCATCAGAGATTTTGTCCATTAACTCTAGAGCACTTTTTGGTATACTACAGTTGTTTTCCCGTCTTGAATGATAAGTCCTTCAATTACACGTTTTCCAGAGCTCCTGTCCACAGAACCAGTCGTATTGCTTCGCTAATATAACAGGAGGATTGCTCTCGGTAAAACTCTTTTGTTTTGGTCGATTCATGAGCACTTTGTTCACTGCTTGAAATCCCGTTCATATTAACTTCACGTCGCCACCAGAGCAATCCTTAACAGCTTCCGAGATAGCTGGTCGGTCCATGGTTGTTGGAATGCTTATAAAGATGTATGTTGTATTGAAAGCTCGATGAAGTAATTGAATCTTACGTTAGAACCCAACCTAATCACCGGACGTCGTTTGAACGTTGAGTTACAGGCGTGAGGGCTAACGACGATATAAGATGCTTTAATGGCTACCAAGGAGGTCCCGGTCCTAGATTCAACTATAAATGTTGTTGTACTTCTACCAGCGAGGAAATAAGCTGCCGAGAAAGATAATCCCGCTTCCGGAATGTTCATATCACGATCTTGATGTTCACTTGCAGGTTGGCCTGATCTTGCTTGAATGGTACTTCAATCATTATCCCTTCATTTGGATTGCCTAGGCGTACAGTTCGATCACAAAGGTGGTAGGCACGACTACGAACCGAACGTTGTTTCAGGTTTTCAGCGCCATTTCGTAGGCCTCTGTTTGCTGCCGTCGTTCAAAACCGAAATTTCAAATCACATTCAGCCCAAAATGGCTTGAGGCATTTCATCGACATCAAATGCGAAATTGCGAATAGTAACATAAGAAGTTACGTTCAGCTGGAGGTCCAAAGTAGTTATAGTATTACAGCAATGTGGACGCCTCAAATTACCAGTTTGGAAGCAAATATCAAATATAAGCAGGGCAGGCCCACAGTGATGGACATTTGGAATACTCCCCAAAATATAAGTTACCAGCAAAAATACAAAATTGAATTTTTTTCTTCTCAAAATTTAACATTATACACTTTTAGCGTTTTGAAGTGAATGTATAGGGTTACTCCAGTGGAGCAATGTGTTGAAACACATTACCAAAGTGAGGACGTCATTTTTAGCCAACTAATGAGGGTAGGAAAGAGATGTTAGGGGTTTATAATATTGTTTATTAGATGGCTTGACAAGGACTTCCCCACGTCAAAAGTGCTCTCCCACTGCACCAGATATGTTAAGTAAGACCTACCCTCTCTCTAATGTGTTTTAACATCCCCTTGATCACTTGATTGGCTCGACCACTCTTGATTGGCCGTCGCCTCGCTAATTATTTATTTCTACGCGTACCAACCCCAAATGAAGATTATGCGAACGGGAATTATTATCTTCAAAATAATTTGAGTGAACTCGGAAAATTAATTCTCGAGATTTTTCCCAATTCTGGGCCACAGCTACGTAATAATATCAGAATCAGAGTACAAAATTCAGATTTTTTCATAAACATTTGAGCGCTTACCTGTAGATAATTCTTTCAAACATACGATATCGTAAGCCGACAATATTTCACATTAAACCAATGTCACTATTGCTATACAACACTTTTCAAGAGGCTCGCTAGAACAGTGATAAATCCTTTTCAATTTGAGCTTCCAACCAGGGAGCCTTTTCCTCTCATTGTTTTATACGAGTCCATTCAAACGAGGTCCTTTATTTCCTGCTCTGAATAAGAAAATGTGAGCGTGATCGGAGGACATAATCGATTTCCAGTAACTCAGTTCATCTCAACGCAGTTTTAATCCAATTTTAAAATGTTTCAGTAAGTAGTCTAGTTTCTACTTTCTACAGCTTTCCTGCCTATTTTTCGCTATTCATAGCCAAATTAGATCGTACATTCTGAATAAAACTAAACTGACGATGGAAACAATATGGTTTTTTTTCCGAATAAATACGACTTTCTGGCAAAAGTAATTTAAGTAACGTGACCATAAATTTGAGACTCCAAAGCAGTAGACCCAATACCGGGGAGGGTGTCCCTGAATGCGTTTTTACCCCATCTGGACATAGTAATACAGCTGTTTTTGAACAATTTAAATTAATATTTTTAATAATTTTGTTTATTCTAAAATATGAAATTTAATGAAGTTACGTACTTAGATGAGCGGGAATAAATAACAAAACATACACAACGTGCATTGAAATTGACGCTGACATGAGTAGGCTTAGTACAGCGCTTTTCCACTCGAGTGGAAAAAAATTGTACTACTGCCGAGCTTTCACGACTCAAGTCGAACTCACACGACGTTCACGATGCCTTTGCTTGCTTACTTTTGTGCAAATAAATAAATATTTAATGATTGGGTTCTTCTTCTCTCACTAACTAGGATTTATTACATGCTAACAGCATTAATGTGGGAAGGTAAAATTTGATATTTTATCTAGTATTTCAGAATAACCTGACCTCCAATGCGGGACATTCAGGCGTCTCATGACCGATTGCAGGGACAGCAGGACAACTTGCCGTTAGGCGGGACTGTCCCGCATGCAGGACGTATGGTTACGTTAAATATAAGCCACATTTTAAAGTGCAGGTACTCCAAGAAAATGGTTGACAAACGCAAACCATTTAAATTGACTCATTATACAGCAGTAGATCTCAGTTAAGTAGAAAATTAATTAAAGGAGAAATGGTGATCAGTAGAATTTGAAGTAGGTAGATGCCAGTGCCTCCTACATGTAACGCCGCATTTAGAAGAGCGACTGATATGACGCCGGGGCGTATTAATGAAAATTATAACTTTGCTGTTCTCACGTGGGAAAGGTCTACATTGATTTGATGAATGTTTAGCATAGTTTGAGAAAGGTTTTTTTTTTTTTTTTTTTTTCAAGTTGGAAATGATGCATTTTTATTATTGCTCTTACCGCCTTCTTGAGCGTAGGAGTCACGGCACAGAAGCTAGATGCGATCTCGTGGCAGTTAAACGGTGGTAATCAGGTAGTTACGTGGTACTACATATAAGAAAAGTAGAAAAGATACCTACTAGCAGCAATGACAGCGTAGGTTATCAGCGACAGGTTAGACGTGGTTCCAGTCGAGACATCGGCGTCGTCGGCGTGGTTGCTTGTTGCTCACTCACAGTTCACGACACAACCACTTTCCCACCGAAGGACCACAAGGAGCTCACTTCCGTTACTGAGGGAGACAACCGGCAGTTTGAATGTGAGCAACAGAAGAGGAACGCTGGTTTTGGTGGTCACAAGTCGTCACGAAGTGCGGTCCTGCGACCGAAAGCCTTCTTTGCTCGAGGAAGGACGTCTTCTCGCGGACTGGAACTGGAAGGGTTCGTGAGGAGGCAGGTGCGACTCTCCTGAAAGTTCTTACCCCCTCCTTCAAAGGCCATCTCACTCGTCCTACTACTCGCGTCATTTGCTTCTCCTTTTGTTCTCAGATGAGAAGTGCACTGGATAACCCTACAGTTGCACCTTCCAGAACATTCATTGGCGGTTGCGTTGACTCGCATATCCCTCTGGTTGAGTCCAGATCAATCAAACATTGATGAATCACCAGCCAGTTCCGTCGAATGAGTCAACCTGAACCTTGCTACAGAGCAAAAATATAGCCTTTCTAATCAACTTGGACACAACAAGGTCAAGTGTTCAAAAATAAACGAACTAAGTACATACACTCTTTAAGAAGCAAGATTCTTCTATTATTTTGTTATGTCTTTCATGGTAATAAATGATCATGGTCTCTCGATACTCTTAAACAAAGCATCAATAAGATGAATTCTATCATTTTTGTGGTTGCAAAACGTTTCATACACTGGAACAATTCTCAATTCTGGAAAAGCTATACCGGGTATCTACACAAATTATGGAGTATCTCAAGGAGTCAAATCTTAACCTTATTTCTTAGTACTCCTAATACTAATTTGATAAAAATGTGATGCTAGAAAACTAATTTCTCCTTAATCGAGAACTCACGGAGGAGTCACTATTCTATTCATCTTCAAAAAATAAAAATTATTGCGATATCGAACTCATTTTCATGAAGGAAGTCGGATTTTATTAGAAAACGATCATTTTCACCTAAAGACCTGTGTTTTTCGCATTCAAAAGGCCATTTTCTCCCGAAAGTCTCTTCTAAAGATTTTTTGTTTTATACCATTGGGAAACTGATATTCTGGACAAGTTTTCCCCGTGAAGTCCCCGAAGAAAAACCTCCGTTCTAATAGGGCAAAAAACTACAGAAAAACGCTGCACATTTTTTCACAGGGGTTGGTTATTTCTCGAACCAGAAGCATAGAGACTCATTCCAATTAATTCAGCGTAAAAAAAAAAAAAAAAAAAAAAAAAAAGTGGAAAACGAAACACCTAAATCGCCAAAAATATCAAACATGGGGAAAATTGTGGAAACAGAGGGTGTGGCGTGTCCCAGACCCATTCGAATTGATTCAGCGTCCAAAATATAAAGTGAATAATACACAACATGCCTAGGTACCAGAAATCTAACACATCCGAAATGGGTAGATAAATACCCATTTTGACCCAAAACCTCTTCCAGTGGGCACCAAACGTTCTGCGACACGTCTCATTGTACTCAACGTCGAAAATTTAGTCGAAAATGATACCCTACATGCCAGATGGCCAAAATCTTGAAGATCCATGTGTTTTTTGAAAACACATTTTGACCCCTACCTTATACAAATTTGGTCCGATCAGGCTGAAAAGTATCGCCGGAAATGGGTCCCTTGCCAGAATCTCAGATTTTTGGAAGATTGTCTACTACCATAATTGATGGTTGATTATTCAAGGAATCACCAACCAAAACGTTGATTTTTAAGAAATCTCAAATTTTCAACTTAGGCCATTTTTTTTTAACTAATCAGGAGAGAATAAGAAAGAAATTGGATTTCGTATCTCATATTCCATAAATGTCAGGCTATTTCCAACGGTATCCTCACCTTTTATTTTACGTAGTAATTGATGGGATTGGGAACCTAGGGAGGGGAGGGGGTCGTGTTTTATTGAGACAAGGCCGTAAACACGAAACAAATCTTAAACGTGAAGAAATTATGATTTTTAGTTGAGTAAAAAAAACTCTTAGGGGCACTTGTAGCAAATGACTTGCAGAATGGACCCTTAGAGTTTGTCTCATAATGGACTGGAGACATCCTGTATAGCGATGATTCTAAAATTCAAATTGTTCTTAATCCCCCCCCCCCCTCTTAGTGGTTTTACGAAGATTTCACCCTGTTGAGGCAAGATATGTGCACATTTAAATAAAATCATTATGAAACAGATTTTGTTTTCATTTTATTTCCAACAACATCAGAATATCATAGAGCAATAGTAAGTTCACAACTTATATCATTCATTTTATAAAAAGCGTCTTAACACGAAACGATAAAACATAGAAGACTGCTTAATATTCGACTTTATTTAAATCAACTTGAAAACTACTTACATTATGATTTGTACTTTTCGTCAGCATGTTTATGAAGGAAATATTCGATACTGGAAGTACGAAAATTGTTCGCGGAGGTTCGTAGGTGAAGATACATGATCAACTTCGCTAAAATGTAATTGAATAACGAAGGGGAGAAGAACAGGTGAAGTCATGTCGATCAATTTGTGAGTTATTTAATGGAAAAAGTGACTTACTTCGCCGTTTAAAGCTGAGGGAGTTTTGAATCAAGGATAAAAATCTTCTGCACGACGGAATTGAATTGAATTATTGTCGTGAGAATCAGGGTGAATCACAACTGTAGATAGTTTGTTAATGGAGACCTTCCTCTGTGGATGAAATAGGGGAATGATTATTTCACATCTATAATTAATTGCTCGCTTCAAACTTGGCCAAAAGGGGGGATTTGGAAAAGATGCGGGGCTGGGAAGGTTTAGGATTACTGCGGGCGGGCAAACATCAAATATTGACATGTGGGGGCTGCCAATCTAACTGGGCCATTGTTCTTGTTAAAAATTGAAGAATTAGGTTCGTAGCTAATGACAAGAGTAACTATTGTGAATCAGTTCATTTTTTGGTTCACGAGACTGCTCCCACGTAATATTCCTATTGCGGACTGAAGAGAATACAATTTTTGAGATACCGAGAAATACGCGGTCATAGCGAGTGCTTTCCATTAGCCAATGACGTCACAAACCCCGTTTTTGAACTGTACTATGTATATGCAGCACTATTTTCATTATTAGCGTTCAAGTTTCCCCTCCAGCAAGAAATACTCCGATTTTCGCTCAATTAGTTTACTTCTACCTTTTTTTGAAAGCTTTAATAACAGCGTGGGATCGTCATTTCAAAATTTCTCCCCAAAAACCGTATTGATATCGTCCGTCAACGTCAGATATGTGTGAAGGAAGTTGAACATGTTCCCGTTCACCGGTTTAACTCTACTAAGCTGAACTGATTTAGGGTGGGATTTCGCACCTGGAAGACTTGAGTGTGCTTATACCTCAAAAGTGTTTCCCTCGAATGACCTGGTATAGTGAACAAATTGCAAATGCAGAGGGTGAATTCATTATAATCGTAAATAGGATAAAACGGAGATTCTTATGAAAGGATCACTGTGAGGGAATATTCTTTCGCAACCAACCTAGAGTTTTTAAGCCAACGAATTGTTCTTCTTCAACCTTAATATTTCCTCTATAAAATACAGCGCTGTCATAAAGATTTTTTTCGATTAAATTTTGCTCAATTACGGAGATAGCTGATAGGTTTAGCTAACATAGGTTTTTAAATTCCATCTGAAGGAGGGAAAATACGATCTCGAAGGCTTCGTTTCAAGTTAAATAGCTTTCAAGTTTAAAACATGCCATGTACGATTTATTTGATAAATTCTCAAAGTAGAAGCAACACGGAAAATATAAAAACGATTTCACCGACCCATTCGACATCGGTAACTCCAACATTCAATACTTGTCAACAGTACGGTGGTGATAACACTGATAACACTCAATAATACCTGTTTCACTCAATTCAATGAGTTGCGACACGTAAATAATTACGGCTAATTATTGAAGATGCTGTCATGCAAAACCTAATCGTTAACTTGAGTAATCTAAGGCACAGGCATCAATAATTATGTCAACGTATCAATACCTAACGCATGACGTCAACGTTTAGTCGACGCATGCGTAATGACGCATTACTCGTGAGAAATGAGGTGTGTACTCGAAAATCATAGGTGGTCCAGGGAATGAGCAATCCATTTACATCTTCACACACGACACATAAAATGTGTCCAAATTGATTCAGAATTTCGGAATGAACTCACGAAAATATCTAGGTGCTACCAGTAAAGATGAGCTGAATAAATTGTAACGATTCCTTTTCCTCAGGTGGTGTGTTTTCGAAAGTAGTCGTTCGCGTTGCCGTACGGGTATCGGGTGTTTATAATAAGCAAAGGTAATTAGACGCTAGTGATTAGACAGTATCCTGATAATAGAGTTCACGTTGAAGGGTGTTGAGACTGGAGAGGGGGAAAAAGGGATGCGCTCACGTCTCCGGAACTAACTGCATTATGACGAATCATTCTACCTTCACAGATAAAACATTAATTTGTTATAGGCTCGTATTAGATATTGAAATGTGGTTCCACTTTTGAGTTGACTTTCTTTTTTTGAGCAAGAACGTCCCTAGCAGGTTCTCAATCCGACTTATCTTGTTCTGAATACGCCAATGCGGCGGCAATGCTAAATTGGCCTCGTTCTGACACGTTTAAGAGGTCAAGTTTAAGAGATTAAGAGGGAAAGTTGGACTTTTTCACACTCTTATTCTGAGTGTCTCGAAGTCAATGAACCACTTCTCCGAAATTCCTTTGGCGGGAATACGTACCGGGGACCAACATAATTTTTTTTTGGCAAGAAATCTTGTCATTTTTGACCACCACGGTCGTTCAACCGTCCGTAATCGGCTACCACATCGTTGCTTCGATGTAAAACCACAATTTCTTATTACAGACTAGACTCAGAATCCGCTGCTGATTCCTGAATTAACCCCCATCAGCGCATTACCTGGATGACGTAACCAAGAAATTGCGCTAAAAATCGATGTTAGCAAATCCTAATTTACCTCTAAATCACTCACAAAAACCAACCAAAATGGGGGTTCATCTGAGTGGAGGAATCGACCATTTTCAAAGTAACAACCCAGACAGGTGAATATCCAGTAAAACACTCTCTCCTTGATATTCGATTAAACAATATTACGTTCCGATTTCCTCACTTTGTTAAGGGCAGACTCGGCGCACAGCCCAACTACTACTAGAGTGCAGTCATGACGGCTTCAATGGGTTTTCTTCACTAATGGCGCGCTCATCACGCTCACAGATCATTCATGTGCTCTATGACGTACGCCTGGCTAGGCAGGAACTTGGCCAAGCTATAATAAGACATCTAGGGCCTCAAATAAATGTTCCCATGAATAACCAGGGCTGAAATCTGTCATTGAGATTGAGCCCACATTGATGGGCACCTTCAGATATTTTCTTCATATTTATCCAATAGATAATAAAAATTGTGATTTGCCACATCCAAGATTTTTCAAGGCGCGATTTCTAGGTTTCAATAGCTGATGGGGTCTTAAGAAATCAAAAACCAATTTATCCAAGGATCGAAAATTCATTAAATTTCGCCAGAAATCTGAATCTATTATAAGAAATGGAGGTTCTGATCAATACAATGCAGTGCCGATAACGCCGGGCGCCAAAATATCGTACAATTCCCTGCAAATGACTATGAAGATCCCCCGGTGGTCCCCAGACACAAAGAATGAATGGTGTTCCGTGGACTGAGAGACACAGTAGATGCTTATCGGTACTATTATACCGAGGGTCTGTGGCTTCTTTTCTCGAGTTGAATGTATCCAATTGAACAATATCTAACAAGTTTCATCGTAAGCCGTGAAAGAATTCCTATTCACGGTTTAGCCCTTCATGAAGTTACTCCATTTCAAACTGGGCTGCGACCAAAGAATGAAATCGTCTCACGTTTAAAAGTGAGCTAACAGAACCACTAGACAAACATCGCCTTAACGAGCCTTCTCCATGGCAGTGAAGATATCAATGATTGCTTGAGTCATAAGCTCTCATAATACTACTAGCATCGCGGAGAGGAGAATTTTCATACCTTGAAAGTGATTAAAATGATAAATGCCACTTCAACGTTATTGTCAACATACTATGTAAACGATAACTAAGTTCTGGCTCGTTAGAATCAAGAAAATATAATTTATGTAGGTGAAGATCACAGGGTTGTTTTGTTAACATTTCATAAATTACATATTCACATGTCTACATGTAAGTCATTGAATAACTGCATACGTAGGTACAAAGGTAAGCATTTTATAATCATTATGATGAATGAGTCATCGTCGCAACGCCAACTTATAGCAAGCATATCTTCTCTATTTCGTTTTAAATAACTGTCATAGTGGATTCTAGCAAGACTGGGAGCTCTCGTGGTACAACAATAACATTCGAGAGTCACACCAGACTGTACGTACAATACTCAGCTTGAGAAAACAATCACTTTCAACATAGTTTCTTCTTTTCAGTAACATGCAACAGTCAGAAATGCTAAGCAGAATAGCGTAAACGTCACATAACAGCAATTTACAATTTCTATTCACAAAATATTTCGTATTGAAAAACATAATAAAGAAAACGCTTTCCGCTGATTTGCGCTTGAATCTTAGATTATTGGACGCATTCTTCGGTATATAAACGGATTTCAAAGACAAATATGTGTGTACAAACATGCATATACCATCGAATATTTATGTATTGTCAACACATACGTTATTAAGCTTACTAAGTCAAATTAAAAGCAAATAAATCAAGTATGATACAATTTCGTAGCTTAACCCTAGAGCTATATACTTCGAATATACAATTTCATATTATACAGAGTACATTTAGCATCTTAACAAACAATACTGATCGATCATTGAAATTAATGATATGTGGAAAAATGATTAATGGAATGAATAACCAGCAACGGTGCAGTGCACCACAGAAACATCAAGTTACTTAGGCCTTGGGACAGGCGTATCTTCATGTGTAGCTGCGTTGAAACGTATAACTCTGGAATCACATTTTATAATATATTAAATTATCGTATTTGTTCGTGTGTCACGTTGATATAATTTAGGTGAACTCGAAACAAACCACGAACCTTTAGCTTTGGCTTCTTCCGTTACAATAATGCTTTTGCTGCAAAAGAACAAAAAACTTGTTTTGAATTGTATATATTTAAGGATAACGCAATTTTTCCGGTTGAAACATGTTTCTCTTTTTATTGGCGGATCCCAAATTTACTCGAAATTTAGCGAGGAACAGGTTAAAATTAAATTAATTAATTTTTACTATTTCTGGTCAAATCACTCGAGACCATGTTTATACTATTGATTTAATTTGTATTTACCACTTTTGCAAAAAAATAATAACTATGATCATATACTTGAATTTTACCTATAGGAATGGTAAAAGGAGAAAACACTCATATTGCAATGCTAAAAATTAAGAAAATTATGGAGAGCAGGTCCACATTGTTTGAGGTGGCAACCTAACCTTCCTACAGTGAAACCGTTGGAACAGTGAATGATTAGGTGGAGACAGGATGACTACAAAACCAATCAAGTCAACCATATAGAGATAAAAATATATGATATGTGGATGAGGTACAGTGTTTTACGGTGTTTTGTGAAACACATTATTCTGACTCAGTGTTGCTACTCGACAATTTCAATAGGTACAAAATACCTTTACCAGTACATATTGCTCTATACGCGCCTCCGGTGGGCGCTTATCGGTCCAGAACTCACCTCAATGGATTCAGCGTCCAAAATTTAGAGAAAAATGACACCCCACATGTCTATTTTCCGAAAATTGAGTTTCAAAAACACAATTGTACCCATACCCTCCCCAAATTAGGGCCTGTCTAGTTGAACATTTTTGAGGACCAACAAAAGCCAGAAAAAAATCCCGGAACATTCAGTTTTTTAGAAAAATGTTTACCAAACATACTACAACTTTCTAAAAAAAATACCCTTCACTTAGCAAGGCCTCTGTTGGCGGACGCGTGAACTACATCCCCACGGTCAATTCAAATTATCGACACAGGTTGCAAATTCGCGGTACACCAGCAAGACCCCAAAAACAAACAGAATCAGCTGTTTGAGGTTTCAAAATGGTGATTGGGACGTGTATTTGGGAACCGTCATGGAATATTTGGAGTTTTCAATGGTGTAAAATGTTCCTACAACGACAAGTCATGCATAAATCTTCACTTCATCCAATTTTCAATGTGAGAGTGTGCGACGAGCCCATCCCATTTTCCGTTCAAATGGGCTCGAAAGTACAACCCCAATTACAGGGTATACTCCCGAAAAAATTACCTTTTTGTTGCAGAGACAGGACTGACTCTGTGATCGGTGATGACCCAAGGTCTTCTAGTAGCTTTCTGGATCGTGTGGGCATGTCTGGTAGAAGTGGCATGGCGTGAGGAGTGCTGTAGTCTGCTATGGGGGAAAAGTCCGTCAATCTTTCATAAACTCCGGATGTATAGTCGTCGGTGCGAAATGTGGATGCGATCCTGTCCATTGAGCGATCTTCGGCGGACCGATGGCTAATATATTCGCCGCTATTTTCTCGTCCAATTAAATCGCCGATAGATTTGAGCACGCTCGACATTGCATAATCACCACTCAAAGCTTGAGTATTTGCCAAAGGGGCGTAACCTAAAACAGAAGACGGGTAATTCATGCAGGCCTGCCATTCGCTCCATCTTTTTTTCCACAACAGTGCGCTATTAGTGAACCTCGACATTTGCCACTGCATTCAGAGCAGCTTATTTTAGCTACTACAGCGCGATGGCGATATTACAGCAGGCGTTTTCCAACTTAGTGGCTGTATAATGCAACATATAAGGTCGCCCTTGCGGGTACATCGAGGACATGGATTTCATAATACAACCAACTTTAATTTCAAACTCACAGGAGACTGAATTTGGGTAAACAAGATTTGACCATACATTCAAATAGGATCATGCGCTCTGAGAGAGGGTTAACAGAAAAGCCAACATGGTAGTTGTTCTTTCGATTCATAGAGCGGGTTCAATTCTGATGGGCTGTCTTTCGCTCGCACACTCATGCAACTTCGCAGCGTAGCATCGATTAGGCTAACCTGAAGCTGCGTTGAGCAAAAACATTGATACGTACGAAGGCGTCTTATAAGTATAACAGCCTCGTCGATTCCAAAATCTCTCTTTAGTCCCTCGAGATCGTCGAGTTTTTCTTATGAAGTTTTTATGAGCGAAGAGCGGGGTAGTTCTGAAGGTATAACAAATATATGTTCATAGGCACCGGTCAATTGGCACTAAACAGGGGTACTTTTCCTCACCTGCGAAGAATTTCGACAATATTACACCGTGGGATGAGCTGGTTTTTGATTCCATTGTCTAGCTTCTTCCTGTTTGGCTGTCTAGCTGTACCCTACAAGCGCAATAATGCTTCAGTGTCTTTTATGTTGTCTCTAAGTCGTAATAATTTGTATAGTCACGAGGGAATTGTAATCAACGAGCCATGCCTTCACCAGGCTGTATTGAAATCACTATCGAAACACTCCACATCGTCTCAAAAGTAATATTATAATTTTTGAATTATAATGAAGTAATTTTTGAAAAATTATTTTAGTTTGATACTGTCACGGCCTCCTTATAAAAGACCTGTCACAAAATTTCCTTTTTATCCGGAAAATGGAGTTGATTCGGATACTTTTCATTATCAAAAGTAGTATGCATCATCATTTTTGCGGAGCCTAACATAGGAAATCATACTACCCTTAATTTGTTGTTATCAACGGTCAATATGCGTACCGACGACATGAAGTCAATTCGAGATGAGTATTAAAAAAATCAATTCGAACCTACTCAGTCATGCACCATGGCTCTAAAGACAAATTTCGAACGGAATGGTGCTGGAAATGAATGAGTCTGATGTTTATTTCGACATGCAACTTTTCCCCCGTGTGCCACCATTCGAGAAACAAAAGCAATTATTGTATTATGAGAAGAATTTTCTGATATGCAGGATGTTTCAGAAATAACATGTCAAACTTCAGGGGCCGTATCGTGCATCTCATTGGCTGCAACGTTTGAGCTATGAGAAATTCTACTTTTGGTTGGTTTTTTCTTGAATTACACAACCCCACAAAAAAAAAGTCAAAGTCCATGAAAGCGACCTGTGGGGTTTTATGTTTTTCGGGTCGCTGATTTCGAATCTTTTGCCAGTTTTTTCAGATCAGATCGCTTTCAAGGTCATTTTAAAGTCAAACCAAAAAATAACCTCAAAAAAAAAAAAAATTGTAAAAATTTATGTATGTGTTTTGAGGGTCGCTGAATCCAAATCCAGGGTTGGTTCAATCATGTCTGGTTATCTGAAGGTCATATAAGGTCATTTGAAGGTCGAATTTTTATAATTTTTTTTTTTTTTTTTTTGAGGTTATTTTGTTGGTTTGACCTTCAAATGACCTTGACCTTGACCTCATGAAGGTCAACCGACACCGGATTTGGATTCAGCATTCTAAAAAACCTATGTCTGAACTTTTTCAGATTTTTTAAGCAATATTTTCTACATTTGACCTTCAAATGACCTTGAAAGCGATCTGATCTTAAAAAAAAACTGGCAATCAATTCGAAACCAGCGACCCGAAAAACATAAAACCCCACAGGTCGCTTTCACGGACTTTGACTTTTTTTGTGGGATTGTGTTATCAACCTACGCTACCATGTCCAAATTCATGAGAGGTCAATCTCTCCAATTGGGTCCAAAATGTGATAGTTTCGTGATGTCTAGACCAAAAATTCATTCTAATCGATGCAGCGTCAAAAATTTAGTGGAAAATGATACCCATGATATCGCCTAGATTGCCGAAAATCTTGAAAATCCATTTTTTGAAATACACATTTTACCCCTACCCTCCAACTTACTCTAAATTTGGTCCAATCGGGTAGGGGTAGGGGTAAAATGTATTTTTTGAAAAATGTATTTTCGAGATTATCAGCGATATTGGCGCGTGTGGTGTCATTTCCCACGAAATTTTGAACTCAGAATTGATTGGAATGAGTCGAAGACTCTGCCCTCATTGTTTCCCCCATAATCTTGGTCCAAGGATTAATCAACCATTGATTTCTTCAAAGATTTTGCTTTATTTTCGACCTTGCGCCAAGTTAGTTCATTATTCTGGGTACATAACGCTCCTTTAGGAAAGTGCTCTTTCGAGGTCTCCAAAGTGGATAATAGGAAAGAAATTGAACTGACAGAAATTGGACCGACAAATAGTTTTAAATGACACATATTCAATTCAACATATGCCAATTTTGACTGATTTGAACTATGGTTTGTGGCAGAGGGTCTAAAACCTTAGTCAAAATTGAATTTGGCACGCAGGTACATGACACGATTTGGTCACAATATCAGCCAAAATTTTTACCTTTTACACAGTTAGCCAGTCGTTTATCAGAAGATAAATGTCATCATATGTTATAGGACATGAGTTGTAGCTAATGAGATGCGGAACATACCCCTAAAGTTTGGCCAGTTGCTTCAGGGAATTCAAATTCCGAGTGATTACGACCTATTTATTTGGTGAGAATACTCGAGAATGGTTGGTCCTCCTCACGCAGTAGTTTACGTTGAAGTAAATACATAATAATTGAACAATTTGCGTGGAACTGAACCCATATTTTTGGTCTGAATGGAGAGCTGAACGTGATGTTGATCACGTAAGGCCTCCACAATTTGGCCTGTATTTGACACTAAACATGTTCTGCTAAGAAGAAAAATTTGCTCATCGTGCGCATGGTGGTGGAAATTGGCCTCTAAAACTGTTATGAACATAAATCTTTGCCGTTTGACCTACCATTATGCTCATGGTCTCCCGAGGAGAGCGGAAAATGGGTAACTAACTGCCACATGCTTGCCGATCATTATGACGTCAGACTGAACCCAGCGATAGTTTTGTGTACCTCTCGTTTTCGAGTGCCCCCGAGCCTTTTGAGTGCCACGTGGGCGATTCGTGACACACTTCTGTTAGCGAACCCTTTAGAAATCGTTTCTGCGGCTGAGTCAAATCGGAAAGTTTCAGTCGTTTTTCCTTCCTTTCGATTTTTGGATTTTATGGTCGTATAAACATAGCAATTCAAAATATTTTTTAATAAATCAAATCTAGGGTTCATTTCTAATGTCAGCAATCAATTTGAAAGATTGGATTTCGTCAATAGAGGCAACGTATAATTTAAGATAATTTGTAAAGGGGATGTATTGGATTAGTGGACTGCTAATTTTCAATAGCCTAAAGCCATAAAAGTACATATAAATGCGTCATGGCAGAAATCAGCAGTAGAACAGATTTCCAGAAGATTGTGTTGAAAGAGGAAAACTGTGATTATGGGGCCGCTCCTCGTTTTATACGTCGCATTAGCGACCTTGAACTTCATCAATTCATGATTGTCATGGACAGATTGATTACCATGAAACGACGTATTGAGCAATAAAATGGAGTGTCCGCTGTTGCCACGGATAATATTACTGTCGTACAAAATTGAGTTTGAAGTAAATCAAGTGCAAAAATTTGTGGTTATATTTTTGAGCTATTGTACACGTGCTTTATCAAATAATGTGAGTTATCAATTTGTGTCTGATTAATTATATTTGGCCCGTAAGGTACTCATGCTACTGATTTGATCTTTCAAGTACCGCGTGCGTCAGTTAACTCAATGGTTTCGCTCTGCTGTGGTGGTTTTAGTCCATTTTACGTAGACTGGCTAGGTCTAAATGGGTGTTCTGAGTTGAATAGAGAAGTCAAAATTGAGAGATGAACCAAGCAACCACCTATTCATCACTGTAGCAAGGTGACCGGGCCAGAGCAGATGCTCGCTGAGAAACTTAAATCTTGAGACGGTGAGTGATGAACACCAAAAACTTCTAGTTGGACGCTGTATAGCAAGAGTATGACGGCAGAACTTGCCTTAAGCCAGACTGTCATAGCATAGTTCAGGCAGTAAATAAAGCAGAAGTGACAAGCAGAGGATAAGAAGTACAACGTTAGTCAGTGGCGACTCTTTTCAAGTGTCCAATGGTTAATGATAAATGCCCGACCATGTTTCGGTCACTCATGAAGGCCACATGCACAATAGAATCCACAGGCTAATGATTGGTTGAAGAACGGTAGATTGGCCATGACTGCGCAATATGTTAGGAGAAACTTGATGATCTACCATCCATCTGGAGAGCAAAACAACCACTAAGACATGGTTGAAGAATAAGTAGCCTCGTCTTAGCAGATGGCATTGTAGGAAATCTTATTTGCCATTCAGCAAGTGAGGAAGAAAGCATTACTTTTTTCTGTAGGTTGCTGGCTACTTGTGACGATTATAGCTCTCAAATGAACATAAAACTGCCATATGCAGAACCATATGAGTGGCCTGGTCAAGAATGGGCCCAACTAGATATGAGTGTATTCCTGGCATCTCAGATGTGTGTCATGACGCATGGCTGGAATCAGTTGTGCCAGTTCTCACTGAGTATGTCCACTGTAGATATGCTAATGGCATCCATTGTGTTGGAGATACTTCTTTACCCCTCCATTTAGCACCACTTGAGGCAAACTTGGCCCTACATCCTTTTATGCACTCCCATTGACGCTGAACATACTTGGACATACAGTACTCGATATACTAAGTAAACCTGATCACCTCAGTGTTACAAGGTTTGCCTCTCTATCAACACTACGCATGCACCAACAGAAATCTTCACAACCTGCCAGTCTCTTTCAGACAAAACCTCCATACTGCTTGAAGACAAACCACCAAGATATGCTGACGCAAGTTGCAGTTGCTAAAATTTCTATCATTCAAGTGTATTCAGTGTTTCTATCGTGATGTCCACATTGGGCTATTGTCTTTTACCTCTTTTCTCCGATACTATTGAATAAGAATTCCTTTACAATGATTACAGCCTATACTGAATGCGGCTGGTATCTGAAAAATTGCATTTTTGTTGTTAATGACACAGTTTTGAGTTTCGCAATATAATAGACGTTGCAAGAAATTTTGCACAGCACTGGTGGACAGAAGATTGCTTCAGACTGTTTTGGGGTGAACAGGGACATCCAACGGTGTTTTGACCAGGGTGGAGAGACGTCGTGACATAAATGGTTCCACATTTTTCAATTGAATCATGACGTCATTCATTGAGACTCGAGAACGTTCCCCCGGAAACTCTATTAAAAGTAAAAACTACTAACAGAAGAACTGATATAAAAATTATTTGAAGAGTTCAAAGGGATATTCCGGCTTTGCATTATCCTTGTGCCATCCCCCTAGCTTCTTTCAAAAAGAATATTCTTCTGGTTTCGCAATAAGTCTATAATGAAATCATTTTTTCTATCGGTAGAGTTATGCTGCTAGGGTTAGCCATGTTGGTGGTGACGAGCCATCCGCTTGCCAAAAAACGCCCTGACGGGTTGGAACAAACACTTGATCCTTTCCACCGTGGTCTCAACATTGTACCAGACAGAATATGAGCTTAGTGGGATGCAACAGTATGGGATTCCAGATTTAGCTGGATTTTGAGTATTTGAACGAGCCACGGGTTGATCTTAAGACGAACAAAACCATCAGACGACAGCTCAACGACATAACAAACAGGCAGCACAACTAACCGTTCAGGGTGAATTGATATTTTCCATTAGCGGATGATTCCTAAGGAAGGCTTCAGAAGTCGGTCACCTATCACGATACAAGTACAGTTCGTCCCGAGGGAGTCTTGAAATGTGATTTATAATATGTCATACCGTCTATTTCAAACATGTTCCCCACGATTTGGTTTTTGACATCATACTTATCAGTCTTCCCGTATTCACCTCTCTCATTTGTATCCGCAGCGACCGTTCATACTGTCACCATGTGTATCATCTCTAATGCCCTCTCACTGAACTTGTGACGTGTACCTAACCATGTATGAACATTGAACACGTGATGGCGCGAGATGGACATTGTTGTTCTGCCCAGCAGGCGAGCCCCAACAGCTCACAAATGTACAATGGCACGACAATATTGAACAGGCTTTACTGTTGATTAGACTAAAGATTTTCCGTTACTGGGATCATGCCTTGATGGTATAAATGATATGGCTCCAGGCTACTCACATTCCATTACGTCTGAAAGGTAAGGAAGCGCAAAAATGAACAAAACTAGGGGTTGAATGAGTAGATCAATAAGTGGTGTTTGAACTATCGGTGAAAGTATTTTGAGACCACGTCCAGCCCAAAAACTTTGTGCACAAAAGGAGAGAGAAAGAGTCAAAAAAGGAAGAGAAAAGGGGAAGAAATTAGAAAGAAGTTGAATAGTTAAGGAGAACACAGGTCGTATAAAGTATGAAGGAAGAGTGACATTATAGAGAGCTCAAGGAATGTAACCAAGGTGAAGAAAACCCAGTGATTACTAAAATATGCTAATAAAGAAACCAAATTTAGCGATCATGTCTCCAGCAGACTGTGTATCGTGATATAAGACCAATTTCAGTGTCTAGTCCAGTGAAATTTGGAAAATGAATTGACTGTTCAACCAGTGATCTTTATATCAACCGCTATGATTTGGGGTGAGACTTATTGTTCTGAATTCGCCACAACTTCATGCATTTTCAACACAGTGATCAAACTACCAACATCAAACACAAACATTAGCGAAAATATCTAGCCCATATCAGCAAGTCCCTATAGCCCAGTAATATCCAACAGGGGACACATTTTTCAAGACTCAAACTCTACTTCAACGTCAGAATTACCTACTGAAGGAACCAATCAACAAGAATAAAAAAGCAGTAAGCCAAGAAAACACTGCTAGTAGACATCTTGCATAAAGGGAGAAGTACCTAATTCAGCACTTTCTCTAAGCCTAGCTAATCTCAGAAGTTCTTCATGTAATCGGGCATTTTCCTCAATTTGCTGCCGCCTTCGGGCAATCTCAGCTTTTATCTTTGCTTTTTTTTGTTCACGATTCAACTGATCTTCATCTTCATCACTTCCGTACGGCGACGGTTGCCAAGATCGAGGCTTACGATGCTTAGTTAAATCTCTCCGACGAAGATCCAAGCTATCGCTGAAGCGTCGCATATCATACCTTCAACACAATAGAATATTCGTTATTACGCCACCTGCTGTCAGTTACCATTTAGGGGATCAGGGCTTATTGCTCGTGAGTCTCTGATCTTTGTGCACAATCTGTGGGGGAGGGTTGGGGGTCTTTGAAGACAAATGGAGCCATTGAGATTTCGCTTCGAGCTGATGGTAGGGCGTGAGAATACTATAAGTCTTGAACAGTACTGAACCTTATAAACTGGGCGTGATCTCAATCGAACTGTTAGTGACTGCTGAATCCAGTCAGTACTACTTTGCTGTAGATGAATCAAGTAGATAAGCGTTATTTCTAAAGATCTATGTTCAAAATCAAACCGGCTATCTGCTGAAAAGTAAGCTTTCGATTTTTTTTTTTTTTTTTTTTCGTGGTTGTTCTCAATGTTTGTAAATGAAAGATGCTTTCATAGCAACTAAATTAAAACGGTAATCACTCGGTAACAGTCTATCCAAGTTTGAGTACAGCACAAGCTCTTAACGTATGCACAATATCATAAAGAAAGCTATCTTGTCACTAAAGATAATAAATAGGTACCTAGGTAGTAGGGTGCATGAGTCAACTTGGCCAAGTAATAATGTGCTTGGTAATGGAGCCACTATAGGGAGAAGTCATGAGTCGTGAGTGAATTCGTGCGACCTGATGGTAAGTTTGATAGAGTACATATATAAAGGAAAGGGGTTAATAATCACTGAGAAGAATAGAAACTTGGCTCAAAGTGGCAAACAGTTGAGGTTTCCATGCCACCTTGATCCCGATCCTTACCTAATCGTGTCACTATTCATGTGCTCTTTGTCTAAAACGCTGTTAATGGCTGTTTCTCTGAGGGCACCTCCAGCAACGGCGTAAGAAGCTAAATAAGGATGAGAAGAGTCCCACTCTGAAAGTTTCCCGTCATCAATGGACTCATACTCAAATGACTTGTAAGGGGGTCGCAGAGAAGGATGAGGAATCCCGTAGTAACCCTAAACATGAAAATATTCACAGCACATAGATAAAATTTCGTTCCACACACGTCAAAATTTTCAAGAAGGCATCCTTCTGAAGTCAGGGCCTTTGATCGAATATTACGATTCGAGTTTGAACCGGAATGCTTTCAATCTGATGACATTCTATCGTAATGTCTAAATTGTGTAACTAATGCATTTGGCGAGTGAACACGATCAGATTATTCAATGCATCGTGCTTGGCCCTAAACCATTACAAAAATTATGAATAATCTTCACTCGTAATGGTTTCTACATCAAAAGCAGTGCAGTGGTGGCTAGCGTTGCAGCATTATCGAAATAGTTTATCGTTCAAAATCATGAAAATTCCATTGTAACGTGCGTTTTTATTCGCACGTCCGCTGTTAAATGAATCAGAATGTAACCGTTCATGAGGTAATAATACAATTTAAGAACTAAAATGAAAAAGGATCATTTAAAATACAATTACGGACATTATTATTGCAAACATTTACTCATACGAAAGGAATTTACACGAGAATTCATCTTCTATTTGAAAACTGAAAATAAGGAAGTTCCATTGAGAAGACATTGGGTACGCGGAGAAGCCATTTGTGAGGTCCTCACCGCCACCGTTTTCTCCATCCACCGCCAACCTTATCACCGATCACGCTGTTATCAGCACCACCTTCACAATTAGTGCCCTCGATGAATTGAATGAACTAAGGGATGAAATTTTGCATTTTGAACCCAACCCTCCCCCCAACTCTCTAATGGATCAAGTTTCACTACTGTTTTGATTGATTATTCCTTGAATAATCGAAGAGGTTGAGCTCTGGTATGAAAATAAACCGAAATGTCCTCCGCAATACGCCGCCCACGCCGTTTTCGGTAAGAGATATATTTTTGAAAATGTGAAACCTTATTCAGGGGTTTTTGTGAACTAGGCGTGTTGGGTATCATTTTCGTCTAAATTTTGGTTGCTGAATCGATTGGAAGGAGTCCGGGACTTTCGTCACACACTGTTTTCCCCATAATCTTGCTCTAAGGAATAATCAACCAATGCGGAATAATGCGTAGCGTTTCAGTATTGAATCTAGCATTTTCATCGATAACAAGGAGTGAATAAACAGGGTCCGTACTGATAACATGAGTTGATCAACGTTTCGTGTTGTATGAAAGTGTTGCTCGATCCAGACTCCCTATTTGAGCCTTCAAAGTGTTCTGGGTATTTCCTTTGAACCCACTCACACTTTATGGATCGAGGATCAAAAAGGAATTTCGGCCCGAGGCGGTGGCGATAGAAATGCCGTATCGGAGGAGTTGCATGCCCATCTCTCCTGCAATGGGAGAGTCACGCTCTCGAAGGTGAACGGTATTAGAACCCTGATTTCTAACGTTTAGGTCCCTCTATTGATTCGACCAGTTTCATTCCGCCCACGATAATGCCCCAAAATGGGCTTTGAATCACAAGCCGCCACTGCACTGGTGGTTTTTTAAAAATAATTGACGTAATTTTGAAATCGATCACGTTCAATATATGAGTCATATTTGTATCAATCAACATAGCCAACCTCACGTTATTGAGGAGGCGAATTAAAAGTTATAAAGACTACACACAACAACAAACTGGGGGCGGGGTTCCCATGCAAGCAAACGCCAAAGAATGAACAGGCAGGCATTGAACTACGAATTCACATTTCCTTCCACAAAACAATACCAACACAGGTTTTAGTGGCAGAAACAAATCGAACAGTCGATCTCCGCGTTCATGGCTGAAACTCAATGCATTGGATTACAATATATGCGGGGATCATCTAATGATTTATCCTGAGCAGGTTGTCATGAGCATCTGTGTGATCGCCAAAGCATTAGTTACAACCGACTTAATTACGTGTGTACGTGCATTGGAGGGTTTATTTAAACACACACAGCAGTACGGTGTAAGAAGGAGCTTTTGTAGTAAAGTGACTCTCGAGTACTCACTCTACTATACTGGGGATCAATTCCATCTTTGAGAGAGCCCATTTCCATATGTAACTTAGGATCTGACAGTTGACGCCTATGGGTACGAAGTTTCCTTGTCCTTCCGATACCAGAATAAACCATTTGCCTTTGAATGTCCAATCTATTAACAATGAACCCGTTACTTTTATTAATATATTGCTGAGTTGGAGATCAATATCCGCCAATATTAGTTTTATTGTCGAATAGTAAGCAAATAATCTCCGTAGGAACATCTGTTTTATGTAGATTTATCATCAATGATTACAATTACAAACGAATGAATTCTACTTATGTTAAGCAGAGTGTACATAACACATTGTATTTGACTCTACCGAACTATTATGATTTTTTCTTATTTTTCGCATTGGCCGGGTTCCGTTATTTGCCTTTTGTCTAAATTAATATTTGAACCGAGATTTTCCAAACCAAACAATCCGACCGCTAAAAAATGTGTACACCTAGGTTGCTGGAAGTGGCAAAATGAATCAACACGTCAACAGGCACACGAACACACTAACAATGAATTTGAAATCTGTTATTTATTTCTTTTCTCACGTTACTTACAACCAAGAAAACCACCACTACCACCCAAATTGATGAAACAATGTTGTTGTTTCGATCGTTTTACCTGGTTTTGGGGTTTCTCAGTAGTTCTTTATTTCTCTGGATCAATCTATCCGTTTCCCATTCCATGCTCGAGAGACGGTTCAACGCCCTCCTCTCTGAAAGGCCTTTGTCACTTCCCAGATGATCCTTATAAGATTGTATTAGATGCTATAAAAAAGTACACCAGTGAAAGGGATGAAGCAAGAAATGAATGTCGGTAAAAGCACGATTCATTCAATTTTTGGGACACGGGTTGGGGGAGGATGATGTACGGCTGATCTACTTATATGGATTAGGAAGCATCAAGGGTGCATGCTCAATTTTGGATTTGGATTAGTGAACGGTAAAACAAGATATTATTTTAAAATTTTCCACTAATTAAGGGTGTTGAAGTAGGAAGTGATTTGGGTAGATATAGTTGGGGGCTTGAATTTGTCGAAATAAACTTAAGGATGATTTAGTTGAGATTCGTTTGATTAGGTTTGAGTATATAATGATTCGGTCAGTGCTTAGTTAATTTGATTGGAACAAGAATCGATTCCCATCAAATTGGGGTTGATTTGCTAAGAGTTTGAGTTAATTGGGTTGTACTCGCGGTGGATTTAATTAGAGTTGGGATTGATTTTATACAATTTTGTGGAGTTAGTTGATATGGTGACTCATTCTTCGTTCTTTAGTATCTTTCTTATATAGTAAATCAATTTGGCGGGTGCGTCTACGATCAGTCGAGGCAAATGACTATACCCCACCTTCTTCTAAAATTATCAAAAATTTTACCCAATTCTTGATAGATTGATAGCTCACTGGAAACTGATGGAACACCACTCTTATGTTATAAAGGGGGAAATTTGAAAACAATTAAATGAGTACTTGAATAACAGTTGGATCTGCTTTTGGTTGGATTGGGGTGCGTGATATCAGAGATTAATTTTCAAAGCGACGGCCATATACTACAAGGCTCTGGCGCATCATGATTCTTATCGCGCGATGTGGGAATTTATTCACAATACATAAAAAATCGAGCGAATTATGAGGTTACTATCACGAGAGGTTTCACCGTCCCAAACTTTTACGAACTCTGACACATGAAATGACTAATCAGGACGAAGTCTAAAAACATTGGTTTAACGAGTAACTAATTTATTCGACTGATTAATCAATAAAATACATAAGTTACAAGTATTTACAATCGATTTTGTTTAGTACAATAAAGATTTCAATAAGATATAGGTAATGGAAGTTGGAAACATTGTGCCTCAGAAAAGTGAAGTGTAGCGACAGTTCGTCAAGCAAATTACAAAGATGATGAATGAAAAATCAGATTTTAATAGAGCGAAGTGAATAGATAACGCAACGAGCGAGATAAATTAAAGTACGTATCAATACGTGGAAGTGATGTCCATTCGTATAAATATCAGAATGGACATTGATGCATGATAAGAGTGAATTATAAAAATTCCAACAGTATGGATGTGCTATCCTTCGGGTACCAATCCACAATTTCTGCGTACTCGTAATGCATACGAAAACAACACTGTGGTAGGTACCCTACCTACCTACTTTTTTTCTTTTCACAAGCAATAGCTACTTCAAAACGTCTTTCGAATTTCAAGACTAGAGAAAATGATTGGAATAACTCGCTCAAATAAGAAGAAAATGGAGAAGAGTGTGGTTCGCCTACAGCCAGTTCAAAGAGTTGTGGTGTCAATCCCACGTAGCATATAACTGCCCCATCACCTGAAAATATCATTCATATCTTGTTTTTGTTGTAATTTGGTGAATTTAAGAAAACATTTGAATTTGCAAAAAAAAAATGCTTGTAGTAGCTTTGAGAAAGACGCTACATCATGCTGTCTGTGTAAGCGTAAGTTAAGCTAATATTTTGAGGCCAATACGACGGGAATAGATCGTTTTCTAGGTGCAGTTTGTGACGTTACAACCCCAAAGTCACCAATCAAGGAGTTGAACGAGAATTAATCGGAATGCAAGACAAAAGGGACAGTGAAACCTCTCGATAGCCCAGTGGTGATAGTTTCTATTATTTAAAAAAAAGAAGGACGATAACTGAACGCAGGGTTGATTTCCTATTATGCGTTTTATATTACTTATGTGCGAGATCATGGAGAAAAAAAAAAAGTCAAATTGATGAAGAAAATCACTGAGCATTACGGCAGTGACGGACACGACGGGGGTTGTGGAGGAGCATTCGTCGGGAACATTTCACTCATACGACAAGCATGCTTACAACATAGATCAGATTTAGCTTGGTTTCATTTTAAATTTCTCCAAAACACCACCGTTTCGGATGCTCAGTAGGGAGCAACCAATACATCGCGAATTACCCCAAAAATGCTGAGATGTTTTGTAATACTTCAGTTTGACGCATATGAGAGTGCATAGTACGATTACACATATTTAAGTGAAATTTCAAGCTCTGAATAGCTTTCAACGAGCAACGGACCAATACAAAGCTTGTACAATGCTGCGTGCGCATTTTTAGAATGTCAAACAAATATTAGCGAATATTTCCAGTTATGTCAAGGTAGGCCTGACGACAATTTCGTTTGGCCCAGCTAAATAAAAATCATTTAAGGAGTATTTTTCGCTAATCAGATAATTAAAGCCCACGCGTCATTCAGGCTGGCAATGCAAATTTCTCTTAGCTTGAATTTTACTGCAGTTTGAAAAAAATCGTTAAAAATCAAACGTAAAAGCACATTTCTGAAAATATATTTGACGCGTGGTTGAAAAATGGTCAAATACTTTACTCTATCCTCTTAATCAAACTCATCACCTCTGTTCAATAGGTTTAATTTGCGCGCAGTAAAATAATAAAACCAGCATGACGACAATAAGTAGGTAGTCAGTCGTCCACGTACTCGAAGGGATGGAGGCTTACATGGTTTCACACAGGTAAATAAAAGCTTAAGGACGGATTCAAGAAAAAAATCTTACCTTGTTCGAATAGGAGAGATCACTGCTTTTATACGAATTCAAGAGGTGCCGAAGATCAGGTGGAAGACAAGAGGCAATCTCTGAATCTCGATTGTATTCAACTCTCATGCCTGTGCTACTAACCACGCTGGAGCCTAAAATCAAAAGGAACAGACGTTGTTTTAATCGTGAAATAGAAGTCGGTTTAAACACATTGTTGGAAACATTGGTGTCATTGAAGACTAACTTTTGAGTCATTTCACGTATGAGATAGAATTGGGGAATCCGAATTTGAAAATTGTTTGCCAACAATAGTAACAACGCCGAAAAGTAAAAACTCGAAAATCCATTTTTCAAAAACAACATTTTGACCCCTACCTCGCCCAAATTTGGTCCGATCGGGCTGAAAAGTTTTGGACCGTCAGACCCCTGACCCGAATTTCAGATTTTTAGAAAATTCTCTACTACCGACAACCGATCCTTTTTTGATCTAGACACCATGAAACGTCCAGAAAAAATTTTTGAGCCGAATCGGAGAGGTTGACCTTTTGCATGAAAACATAGGTTGATTATTCAAGGAATAACCAACCAAAACAGGAACAACAAAATCATTTAGGAAGAGAGTGATTAAAGAAGATGTTCAAAAATGCGGTGGTCTTGGTATTTCCAAGAACGACATGTCGAGATGAATCCTTTCACTTTTGGTTGGTTGTTCCCTCTATAATTACTGAGTGATTATTCCTGGAATAATCACCCAGAACCCCCTCTGGAAACTAAATTTCATTTCCTAGTTCATTCAATTCACCGAAAGGCATTAATTCCTTCAGTGTTAGTCGTGAAGGTGGTGCCGATAACGGCGTGATCGGTGATAACGTTGGCGGAGGATGGGGAAAACGGTGGCGGTGGGGGCCATCAGACACAAATGACATCCGCGTACCCAATACCTTCTCAATGGAACATCAATATTTGCAATCCCAAAATAGAAGACTGTTCCTTCTATTCTTTTCGTATTTGTATGCGTTTTAAATGTTGAAAAATTATTTTAAACGATTCTTTGAACAAACAACCTATGCAATCATGCCAAAGATCATGGAGGGTTCAACCTTTCACCCCCAAATTTGAAAGTAAGAAGATGTTCATGATGTCTAGTCACCCTGGGACACTCACTTATTTCTCCATACTTCTGCTCTAAGGGATAACCAACCATTGTGGAAAAATTTGCAGAGTCTTTTATTGAATTATTCATCTTTTTTTTTTTTAACCTCAGTGCTCGTTCTTGTATTGAAAATTCAAAAACATTCTTACTCCTTTATGATCATTACCTTCTGAGACTTGATACTGAAACCTACCAGGTTTCTTTCTTGGATTAGATACTTATCCATCAACGAATACATTATTTATATCCACTGTTAAATATTAACTCACCTTGCAAAAGACCCAGCGCCGAGCCCGGTCTTGGTACAGTATCTCCATAGCTCGTAATTTTTCGAAGGTTAGTTTCACTAGAGCTAGGCCTTTGCAACATCAGGCTCGAAGAGGCAAGCTTATAACCACCATCGGAGTATTGTCTTAATGGAGAATATGATCTGTGAAATAATTATTGTATAGAACATCGTTCAGAAAAATGCAAGTAGGAAACGTTAACAGGACTGTAGCATGGACGCTCATGCTTTTTCTTCAGAGTTAAGATATTGTGACTATTTCAAACTGATTTGTACTACTAAAAAGGGACAATTTGTCATATAAAGTCTAACTCATCTGTCTCTGTCTGTATCTTCTATACAGGCAATTCTTCAGAATGGCACCCGGGGATGAGGGGTACCTACTTGATTAGTATGCCTGGAGAAATAGCTCACCTAAATTTGTCGTGGGGGCTTTTAGTTTTTCCTCGGGAGTTTTTCTTGGAATTCTGAAAAGTAATTGCTTCTTGATCAGCCGGTATGGACGGTAATTTTCTCCTAGTGCGTAATGATTTTTGAGAATCCGTTTCGCTCATAGTGTCCGATGAATCTCCACCGTCTCTACCGCGAGGAGTGCCAACTGGTGTGCTCTGAGGTGTTCCGTACGGCGTGACCACTAAAATGTTCGAAATATTGATAAAATCATGTCTTTTTGTGCTGCAAAACCCTAGCGTTGACAGCAAAACCTACCAGAGTTCATCGCTTGATGTGTCAAACCCGAGGAGACTAGCATGGGCGGTGAGGTTCCCAGAAGTCTCTGCTGAGCGGTTAGCTTGTCAGTAGTGAGGAGAGAGCTAGAGACTAACGGATTACTCATCATTTGAACAGGCACTGAAGGTTGACTTAGGAACTGAGCTGCCATCATCTGCTGAATTGAAACTCCTGACCCAACAGCTTGACTCTGACTGAGCAAATTTAAATTGCTCTCCTTGGTATTCCTCTGGAACAACGAAAAATTACAAAACATGAGTAAGTTGGGAGTTGCCAAGTGAGCTGAAAGTATAAGTATATAAATTATGATAATTGTAAAATAATATTGAAAATAAGTAAACGAAAGTAGAAGAGTAAATCCATTGATTTTCCTGAGAGCAGAACAGGACTACCCAATAACCATTGATTGACGTCAAAGCACAATATTCCTTCACCACGAATTTCCCGCGGTTCGGGCTTTCATAACAAGATTGGGTGGGGGGAAGGAGGGGGTCACATGAAGAGCCAATTTGCAATAATTTTGGATATCGTAAGAGTTAATGCCAATTTCCAGTCTTTTAACACTAAAATAATTTTGAGTCTTACGATCCCTATACTTTACCTGTTGCAACTTGACTTGTTCAGCTGACGAATGGGGAGGTAAAGATCGTTTGACTTTTTTTAGGTGCTGTGCGTGGTGTTGAAGTTGCATGTGCTGCTGATACATTTGTTGCTGCTGTGGGGTGAGGTTCTGGACAAACATGGGTTGGTGCTCTGGTAATTTTTGGAACATTTGTTGGTTTTGCTGCATCATCAGCATTTTTTGATCAACGTCCAACATTGCCTGGTAGTCTTGTTTCTGCTGAAGTAAACTTGCCTGTGCTTCAGTTAGCTGCCCTGTCCCCATTCTCTGAAACTGCTGTTGCAGCTCCTGAGTTATGAGTTGCTGATTGGGCAGAGTTTGGTACTGTTGGGGTATTTGAAACCTGCCACTCTGAAGTTTCATTTCGTTTTCCATTTGCTGCATCTTCTGCTGGTCATAACTCTGCTGTTGTCCATGCATGAACTGTTCATTGGCTCGTATTTGAGCCTGTATCGTCTGTTGGTTTGCTCTACTTTGATTCTTCAGTTCTTGGTTATACTCTTCCTCGCTCTTCTCGTCATTTTGGTTTGAACCCAAACCTGTAAAAATATGAAAAGTTATCGACATCAGTTAATCAGTCAACCAGTATAACTGCATTGTCCATTCCAAAATACTCACCTAAGGCACGACTGAAATCAGCAAGCATCCCACTGATCGTCCCAGCAGTTGGCTTTGCTTGTGCATTGCTCTGATTAGACTGTGATTTATCCAGGTCTCCCATCTCGTTCTGCAACCAGCATAGGCATCATTTAATGTTGAAACATCAGATAAGAAATTATCGAATTTATATTGACATTATGAGCCAACATTGTAGCACAGTCACACAGTGGCTGACTGTTTTGTCTAACCTAATGTACTCAAAGTCTTGGTGACAGGCTATAAACTTTGGCCCAGTTCAGATTCTAGGTGGGGTTATCGCTGACCCTTGCACTACCCCAGCAATTAACACATAGAACTCGACTTTGCTTGACTCACTTGTCATTATTCTTACCATCTCAACTCAACTTTATAAAAGAAGAGGTGCATTCTTCTTCTTCTTCTTCTTCTTTCTCCAAAGATAGAAGACGAATTTCCATGCACCTCTATGGCCTTAACCCCCTCTCCTCTCCTCCCTTTCCCTCAGTCAAATTTCAGAAAAACAACTGCTTTCATCTTGATCATAACTGCATCATGTTTAAATCACTCGCTTTGAGAGTGAGCTGCAAATCACTCTCATGTACAATGTAATGAACTGCCTCCCAGCTACAACAGCAAACTGCACAGTTTCTAGTTCAGGAAAAACACCCAAAAACCACTATGGTTTTCCTGGAGATACCTTCATAACATCTTGAACCATAATTTTTCATAATAGAAATATTATGTTGCAACATGGTTATTGGACAGCTGATGGTAAGAGAGTATAATAGCTAATGGGCACGATTTTTGTCGCCTGTTGCCACCATAACTCAAGGGCTAAAGGGGAGCAGGAGGTTGTTTTACAAAGAACAACATGAACTCAGACTGATGAATTGGATGAATGAGTACTGCTCCTGCCCCAACTGCAAGCCATCTCCCCTCTATACCATCTCTTGCTAAAACTACTTGAGAAAACACAGCTGTCAAAATGTTGTAGAAGGATCATGAGAAGGAGACCTTCCTTTGTAGAGCTAGTCTTATTTCACTACTATTTTTATATAAATATGGTACTGGCAGTGTCTTGTCTTCTTGTGGTGGGGCCTACTTTGCGTCTTTATCAACGCGAAAACAAGGGGATACACTTCCTTCCCACTCTCAACTTGATCCACACCCTAGTGTACACCAATATACCCTCCACAGAACTATCATAGGCCTGAATTGGCCTTTTTCTGAAACTCATTAGGTACAACTAGTAATTGGCTTCCCATTTTTCTCCTGGATGTTGTCATTGTTTCGTCTCAACCTGTAAGTTGTATTGAAGGAGGTGCCTTTTGGTAAAATTCTCCAGAGATTACAGAGCTACAGGGAATACGGTGAGAACGAGGGTGAAGCAATAAAGCATTTAAATATTACTCTATGATAAATATGGAAAATACTACAAACCTGCATCGTAGGATATTTCTCGCTCTTGTTTCTTGAGAAGAAGCTTTGCTCTCTGGCGTACTCTTTCTGATAACCTTGATGCATATTTTCAGGCATCTCCCTCCACACATCCTCCTGCATGTAAAATGGTGCTTCTGGCCTCATACTAGAGAACACACCTTCTGAGGGCTTTTGTTGCATCATTTGAGACTTTGTGCGCGATGAAATTTGCTGTCTTTGGATTTGTTGCTGCAATTTCTTTATTTGCTGATATTGTGCCTCTTGCTGTTGAAGCAGAACATTCTTAAATGACTGCTGTTGCTGTTGTTGTTGTTGAAGTTGTTGTTGTTGTTGTTGTTGTTGCTGTATTTGCTGTTGTTGAATTTGCTGTTGTTGCTGCTGCTGCTGCTGTTGGAGTTGTTGCTGTTGGAGTTGTTGTTGTTGTTGCTGTTGAAGTTGCTGCTGTTGCATTTGTTGTTGCTGTTGAACTTGCTGTTGCTGCTGCTGTTGTTGTTGAACTTGTTGTTGCTGTTGCAACACGTATTGTTGTGAAGGTGTTTGCATCTGATTTCCCTGGCTAAACTGTAATTGTTGATGAGTTGGCGACATTTGTTGTGCCGGATGATTATTGCCTAGAATAGATTGGTTCATCAATTGCGATGTAGGGCCACAAAGTGGCTGCCCTGTAAGTGATGATTGCCCTGGCAGAGAAGACTGACTATTAATTGAAGACTGGCCAGTAATTGAAGACTGCCCAATCAGTGGAGATTGGCCAGTGAGTGAGGACTGGCCAGGACTATGCGAAGACTGGTTGTGTAATGATGATGTTGAGAGAAGTTGTGATGCTGTATGCAGTGGTGAGGATGTGTGGAGAGGGGATGTCGATGAGAGAGATGATGATTGCAGGTGCGACTGACTGCTGATCGGCGGTGGCATATGCAGAGGAGATTGGTTCATCCCTTGAGATTGGAGTGATGACATTGGCGCTTGTTGATTCAATTTTTGCGCCTGCTGCTGAAGTGTTTGGCCGTTTCTTTGTATCTGATCACCATATGAGTAGAGCTCATCCCCAAGCCCATGAACAGATTTTTCATTCTTGTCTATACTTGAGAGAAAAGACTGGCCATTCAACTGCTGCTCACGCTGCTGCTGCTGCTGCTGGAGGAGTGTATTTATTGCTTGGTCGCTTAGCTCGATATTCTTTTCTAAAAACTAAAAAAAACACCGCATAATTAGAATACTATCACAGTCATTCTACTTTAGGTAGCGTGATCAAATGAAAACATACATACAGCTTGGTACCTAGTTTCTGAAGGGTCATGCGAGATAAGTTGTTTTATACCATCTCCTATTGTTTCCGTTTTCCTGAAACCAATCATTGCCCTGAACCAAACATTGTATTTAACGTTTGATTTGCGATATTTATCGCTGTTAGCAGGTATGCTAACACTTGCATCAAATATGTATTAACTAGTTTTTGTGATGAATGATGGAGATATTTAAGTAGCTTATGTACATCATGCAAGTTTGATGAGATATTCATGAAATTTCATTTTGACACCCTTCATCTTTTACATTTGACTGACCTATAAGGCGTTTTCCCATATAGAGAATCCTGAGTAGTCCTCGTTTGTCCATTGGAGTTATCATTACCTTTGGAACATCAGATACAGTGAGTCACAGTAAATTGCACATGAAAAAAAAGTTGTGTGATTGTTTGCTAAAACGTCGTACCTATCTTTGCACGTTATGACATTTAACGAAGGAAATCGTAAAATTCCTCATCGCAGAGACAATAAATATGATCCAGGGTGCAGTACAGAGATGATAGGACGCTTCACCAATGAAAATATGTTGGACTGTATTTTGTTAACGTCATCATTACGGGGATGAGCTTGTTAGGGTATCTCGTTTCTTTTCTTATGAGCAATAACTTCTCTACTGATAATACATTCTTGGCGAGATTAATGGTACTTCACTATGCTCGGTGGAGAGTCACAGCTTAATATATTTTAGAACATCCTGCACTTTTCCTCCCCACCATTGTTTGTTAAAGTCGTGGTTTGATTATGACAAATTTATTCAGGAAAAAGGTCTCTATAGATTTAGTAAAGTCAATTCTTTGAGCTGAATTTTGCCATTGTTGATGCTGTTTTAATGAAGATGATGGAGCTCGTATAGTGAAAAGTGTGTTCGTGGTATTCCATCATTGTCTTAGCTGATCTGAGAACCAGAGTTTTTAGTTTAATGGGGGACTTGACACTTGAAAAAATTGAATAATTCGAGTATTGACTCAATCACTCTGCCTAACGTGATTTCTATCCATAACAACGAATGGTAGCTCTATTGGTTGGACCAGAACAATGGAATACCTTGGAAACTCTGTTCACTGGCTCAAATTAAACATTTTTGTTAAAAGAATCAATCAAAAAGAAAAGTGCTGTGGGGAAGTAGACTTGGAAAAAAATCGGAAGCTAGCAAGAGTAAATTGTCTAGTACCTATGCTGAATGAATAGTGATATAGAGAAAATACATCAATAGGTAGCGCATGCAGTAGATGAGTCTCTCATTTAAGTAAGAACATGCTCGTAAATAAAAAATACCGTTTGAGGATTGTAGACTTCAAAGAAATCTCATTAATCCAACAGGGAGCTGGTTTCTGCGCAGTGTGCGCCGATAACAGTCACATTCTTCATATGTGCAGTATGTACAAAGTGATAAATTAGGGAGAGTCCTTTTTGTAATTGTAGTTGGGATTTAAAATGACCGTGCGACATACATAACCTATTGGGGACTATAATCATCATGGAATCTTTGACAGTAACTGACTCTTTGACAGGGCTGAGAAATGAGGAGAATTTGACTTGTTGTTAATTTTTCTATTAAGGAGAAGGGAGAGGGGCACTTCATGGTGACCTTTTGTCCAGACTGGCATTTCATACATAGTGACAAAATAAAAATATGTTGATTCTACATCTCTAAAATCCACCTACACGTGGTTTGTGATAATAAAACACAAAAAAATCGAAACGAAACATTAAAATGCCTTTTAAAGATGATTCAGTTCGTGCTGAGAGCTACCTACTCGGATACAGATACATTTGTCACCACTCGGGACATTCGAGAGGCGATGGAGGCTTAAGAATACTATATCTAAGCACTACGTTGAATTGCAGTTGATTTACCGATATTATTGATAGGCGGTTGAGCTTTTAAAATGTTCTGGTTAGCGTTCGAAAAGTTATTATTATTCCTATATTGGTTTGTAGATCCAGGAGGTTGATATGAAGTCGGTTCCTCTTTCTTCGCCAATTGTGCTAAATAAAATGGGGAAAAAGAAACATATTTTCATCAATGCAATTACTTCATTTGTAAATTGTAGCGCTCAATAATGCAATTATAATGCAAAGCGTCGCTTGGGTAATGGAAATAAAATTAGACCAATCTAAGTGTTGACGTTAGCGTTTAGGTACTCAATTAAAAAAAATTGCCATCTAAAGGGTACTGTTTCTCTATCTTGAGAAATTACTTGTTAACTACGGCAATATTGTTCGTAAATTCTACTGTTAATTACCTACATTCAATCGTAAAGTGAACATTTATTCTTAAACTATCCGGAGGTACGTCTATGTGTATCAGACGAAGAATACGAGGAACATGCAAAATATAAATCCTTCAACAAGAAAATATTTTCCGTATTTAATGTTTGTTAACAATTATTAGTCAGAAAAGTGCGACTGTGTGAGGACCCCCATTTCGACAATTCAATTGTTCGAATTATTATCTCGACACCAACATATTTCTCTAGGAGAATGTTAAAACCGTTTTTGAAATTTGGAGATTATTTGTATTATTTCAGTCCACTTATTTGCACCTATAACACTGATAAATAACTTGGAATTGAAAGGTCGAGGTCATTTCAAGCCGTTACAGTTGAAAATAGTTGGCCTCCTGCTATAGGATAAATCTAAATTCATGTAAATAGCAATAATAAAGTTAATTCAAGTATTCTTCAATAAAATCCCGCCAACTACTGACGGTGGTCTCTGGTAGGTAGCCTAAAAATGTGCTAAAACTTTTGGCTAATGAACCTAATAATCTATTAAGGGTGGGTAAAATGTTCAATTCCTCTTCTATTTGAATGCTTGTAACAAAATAATATGAATTTTATGTTCGTTGTTCACACCACATGAGCCATAGTCTTACCCTACTCGTTTTCAAGCCACACCGCAAAAGGAGGAATCTGTGAATTAAAATAAAATTTTGAGTTTTTGAGGACATCGATTTGCGGGAGCATCATTCGCCCAGAATTTTCGATGCTGAACTGATTTAGATTGGTCCAATACAGATCACCACTCATTTGAGGGAGATACAAGTCGAGAATTTAGTAAATGCGTACGTACGTATTTTTGAAAAAAAATACCTTCCCCTGAACATTCTCACTCTACCGAGCTCAACCTAGAAAAACAAACTATTTTTCAGTAATCAATTCAGATCGTGGAACGGTTACGGCCTGGGTTATACGTATTTTCACCTAGATAAAAAAATATCAACCACCAAATGGTCTCAAATTCACTACCTTCAGCTTTCCAAAATGTCATAAAATCCGAATTTCTTGCCAATTTCGAGCACCTATTTTTTCTATCCATATCATTTTAGTTTATCCAAAAAATGTGGTGTAGTGCAGTACATTTTGAATAAAATTGTGATAACTATTTCTTTTAAACAACTGGAAGAACCTAATGTTTTACACGTAGTTTGAAATGACCTGCTTTCAATTCCCAAACGTTGATCAGATTGTGGAAATACATTAAGCAAAAGCTCGTTGTTAGGAATCGATGTTTCCTTTGTAATCAAATATCGACCATGCGTTATGGCGATTTGAATCTGATTTTTGTTGAATTACCCTCCTAGTGGAAACAAGCCTGATGCGTATTATATGGAATATCCCACGAACAGCTTGTGGAAACCTCATTTCACCATTTAATTTTCAAATTCGAACGAACTTGAAAAAAAAACTCCGATTGTCCTCTATATCTGAGACTAGTGGTCCTCTTACAGAGCAAAATTATGCAAAGAAACTTGTGACTTTTGTAAAATGTTTTGTTGTGGAAGGATCAAACTATTGTAGATAAAGACAACACAAAAAATATTTAACGAACTTCGTCTTCGACGTCGAATGAAATCATTTCTCCTAATACGTGAATCAATAAAAGTGGAAAGTTGATTCAAAATGTAGGTTTATTCCTTCATAAAAGTATCGAATTCGTTCGGAAAATTTCGCTTGGTAAAGCGGGCGGAATTTAATAAAATTGGATTTAAACCGGAAAAGAGCATGCGTGATGAAAGTGAGGACGTACGCACGTACGTGTTCGAATTAAACGGGGTAATTTGGGGGGGTTGAATGTCAAAAGTGGTTCGTCAAGCAGGATGACTCAGGATTGAAGGACGAAAGAACATGAAGGGCTGGAATTTGAGGAGCCTATTGGGACTAGTTATTCGAGGAAATGAATCCTACCCTTCACAAGCACAATAAATTAACTCTCTGAACTTTTTTTACGTACTATTTATTCCACGGCTTGATAATCGTATTACATTCCTCCTGCTAAACCTGCTTCAATCGTATTGCCTTTGCGGGCTAAAAATGACCGTAATTAGGACGCCCACCTGTGCTCTTTCCGGGATGTTGGAATTTCCCTAATATTTAGCTAAAATTACCGCAGTCAAAATTAATTGAAAACCACTACTTGTTTCACGTACGAAATCCGTAATTTTTCATCACAACAGTTGTAACGACGCACGAACATTTGGACGTGCATTTGATTTGGTGCGCATATGTGACTCTAACAGCTTTAAACAAACCTGGGAAAATGTGACGATGAAGCGTCTAGCATGAAAAGTTGTGCTGATGTATGAGACTCATGAATCTTTAAATTGTGACAAACGGTGCCAAAAAAATAAAATAAATGAATAAAGTGTCAGCAGGAGTTATTGGTTGGGGTATCTTATCATGCGGCAGACCCGTCATGCGATTGCTTTCATTGATGCTCCACTAACATGTTACGAGTAGCACTATGTATCTCATGTTGACTGACATATAAATTTAAACTATAAACATTTTTCTTGGAAATTATTGTAAATGGATCTCGAGAAGATTAGCTTCGCTCACGTCCCTTGTAGGGATCCCGGCTATTAAGGACTCATAAAACAGCCGTCAAAACCGAAAGTAAGTTCATTATTTGACGCGTTTCCAACATTGACCAATGAAAAACGCTACTGGGGAGCAACGTGAAGTATTGACAACTGAATTTACCACTTGAAAATTCATCCCGTTCTCAAAATACGACGGACGCTACTCATGATTGAACAGAGAAGCTGTGCGTTTACGAACCTCTCTGTAATCTTCGCCCTCTGTTAACTTCCAAAATGGAGACACAGATAAGAAGGATACTTAAACAAGGACCTGGTACTGAAAGGGAGCAGAATAGTGGAAGTTTGTTGGCTGCTCAGAGCCCCATTGCAAACAGAAGGAGCCTCCAGGAAGGGGTGGTTCAGAAAACAAAGTCCAACCTGGCTTGTGGCAACCCTGTGCCACAAAACAGAAAGATTCCATGTATCATGGAATCAAGATGTCTGCTAAACAGCCTCCCCATAGCGCCAGGCCCTTGTCCAAACATCTCATCTGCAGGCAGCTTTTTGGAAGGTAACAGAAATGGTGACCATTATTGTCCATAAACATATGCAACAGGACTGAGGCCACAAGATGGGAGTTACGACAGATGATGCACATAGCTCTCATATTGTTGTCACCTATTCCCTCACACTCAATGTCCAATCAAATGCCTCCACATGGCACGCATTCAACGGGATACAACATTCCTTTGTTTCAACCAATAAAAAGAACCACTTGCGATCCTCATTCCTCCCGCATGAGTACTGGTGGAAAAATAGGTTTTTATTTTGCCAAGAAAAATGAAGAAGCTTTCCCCACCTAACGGCACGTAAATGTTTGCTTGAGGCTGGCCTTACAAGTGAGCTTTTACAAGATTCTCTGAAGTTAGGCAGAAGGGCGTGACAGTGATAAGAGAAACTCCAACGAAGTTTGGAACGCCCACCCTGCCATGTTACACAAGATTGTGGATGGTTACAACTACAACTTTAAAATTCCCCTTTCTCCAGAACGGATTGCGTCATCCACCATCGCCCTCCAATCATATTCGACTACCGTACATCGTTTATTCATGATATCACCTAAACTCTGGTTATGAATTCCTTGCCTTGAGTAAACAACCATTTCGTTCCCCACAAAGAGATGAGAATGGAAAGGGATTGTAGCAGCACTTGTGTTCAACCTCTCCGCTATAACATGCTCACAACGGGCAGTGAAATTTCGACCATGAATCGAATCACCCCCTTGAGGGCCAGAACCGATGTTGAAGTAGTCCACTTTTCTTGATGGCATGCATCGTTATAAGAGCTCGTGCTTTCTGCTAATGACGTAAATGGATAAAGGACGATGGAACCTGATGTTTTATAACGTCGTCAACATAAAAACAAGCGGCAGCTAATGTCTTCAAGCCATGTACCAACTACGCCAATGATAAGATCTAAAGAGCGGAATAACGAAGCAATTGATATGATTAAGCAATATTGTTCATGATTTACGTAGAAAGAGGCGAAGTGTTTTTAAGGATTGTAAGGACTGTGAGAATGAAGAAAATTGGTTTCTAAGTGGAATCGTCGTTTGTGTTTGTTTGTTTTGATAAGTTTACTAGTCCAAGTTTGTCACCACGTAGACGTCGATGATCCAAGGGGAAGTATATTAACTTTTGTTTTTGTCTTTTTGCGCATTATGCACTTTTTTCTGTATGCAACGTTATTTGGTCCTACGTTTCGCCTTATTATAGTTATTATCCATTGCTGAGGGTGCTATTCTTGATTGTCTTCTACTCGTATCATCAGATAAAAATGTTGTTAACGTTGTTCGGCGTGAACACCTGAATCCGCCTTGTTTCGATTAAAAAGGGAGTTACTGAACTAAAATTCACGTCCGAAAAGCCACGGTTCAATCTAGAAATATATCCACGCAAAATGTGGGATAGTCGCTAAATCCAAACGTGTTTTCAAAATGATGCCATAGTGCGAAGTGTCTACAATAAGTGAGCGTCAACAGGACGCGTTGTGCCTCTGCCGGCTCTTTCACTGGCAGATTCCATGCTCGTTTTGCAGCAAACAGTTAAAGCTATTTGGCACTACAACATCACTGTTGAATCTCAATATCGTTTTCTTGTTGCAATTCATCCTAACAGCCAGGCCCTGAAGGGTAGGGGGATGGAGGGGGTCGGTGTTTAGTATGAACATGCAGAATTTTACTGTAAATCATAAATAAGCTCCGCAACATAAAACATGGTGGGCCAACTCGAAATTTGCAATCTACGTTTCTATTCATTTTATTGTATTTGGAAGGTTTGGAAAATTTATATCGATGAATTGATGAATCATTCCCTAATTACGGTTTTGAGATCAAAGTTCACGATTTGATACCATGTACACAGTAGAAAAATATGATACGTTCAAACCCGGCAGTTCAGTAGAAATCCCAAATTTACCCTATGTGAGATCGTTCCGAAATGTACAGTGAAATCAAGTACATACGATAAAAAACTATTTATCGAAAGGGGAGAACTATTTATCGAAGGAACTATTTATCGAAGGGGAAACTATTTATTGAAAACAGTCGGAAATGAGGGGTTTGAAGTGGTTTACGTATATAGAGAGATAAAAGAAAATAGAGATAGATTGTTTCGGTGTGAAGAGAATATTGGGAGAGCTGGGAGGTTGAGAGGGTTACCTCCGACGAGGCGGCGCTTTCTCAAACTTGTTACACCGTCACTAGTCGGGCTCGATATTTCATCTTCTTCCTCTGGGATTGTGTATACTTCCCCTGGACTGTGATCGTAGAATGTTTCCATAGTGAGATGAGCCTTGGCCTCATCTTTAGTTGGAGCTAACAGTCCTGTCGCAGTCCTGTTGTCCTCTGAGGGAGGGGATCCGGGAGGAGGGGATGGGGATAATCTGATCTCTGGAGAATTCGACTGAGGGGAAGGTGTGGAATACTCACAGTCTCCCGGCTGCACAGTTCCTCCTCCTCTCACGACTTCATCTTTCTCACCATTTTCCCACTGCAGCGAGAAACAGCCAATGAGCAAAACCACATTGACAGGATGAGTTCTTTACAAGGATGTGTACTGCACGCGAACCAAGGTAGTTCATTCAATCAATTCGACAACCTATTCAAATTGAAACGGGCTGAATTTTCCATGCTGTTGTAGTTTCAGTGACAGACGCCGTTATCCTGACTCACAGGATGCCATGAACTCGTGCGAATGCGCAGCCGCGGTGCACTAAATCAAATAGATTGATCTGCACAAGTCAAAAGGCAAACTGCCTTTGCCCAGGCTTATATGAGAAGTAATACCTGTTCAGACAGTTTGTAAGCAGCATTGCCAGGAAGAAGGCATTAACTCATTGGTTATGATGATACATACAGCATTATCCAGTCGAATGAAACCTCTCCATTAGACAAAAGAAATCATCCCTATGCTAAATTAATCCTTCTCTCAGTTAAATTATATATTTTTCTAGTCAAATAAAACCCTCTTCTAGTCGGATAAAACATTCCCAAGAGACACATCCTCTTCCAGACCAAATTGATACTTTCCAAGTCTACTACAATCTTTTGAGAAAAACATTGAATGTGCTGAAACCTTGAAAATCGCCATCATTGTAGAATGAAGATGGAAAAATAAATGAAAATCCCAATCGAAAAGTGTTAATTTTTCAAGTAATTACTTCCAACTGTGCAAAGTGTGGCCCAATTACCTATTCACCGCGTCTGGACGGAGAAATGGGAGCTTCCGTTAATTAAAAGGAGCCCGATGTCTCCTTTGTGGCTCGCTAATCGACCACCACAAAGAAGGTTCTCCAGCGAGTATTCGCGTACTTTCGCTGTGTTTTCATTCATTCTTTGTGACAATTGAGTCATTTTCACGTAATTTAAACTCGTTTTTGGAAGTGGTTTCATTCGACTTGAAATAGCAGCACATCAGTTTTCAAACCAGCGAGGGTTGATCCAAAATCATGGTTCCAATGCACACACAAGCGGATGATGGGGTTTCGCAAGGTTTTTCAAGGATTGTGCTCGTAGTTCTTAGTTCTTAAACAACTCTGATAACGCTTTTATCGTCCTCCAGTGAGTCTACAACCAATTGTCGCGCGTCAAACGAATTTCTCACGTCCTGAAGACGTCCTACGTTTCACTATGACGATCTTATGACCGACGAAAATTGTCATTTAGTCGAAGGTTCACGGCATCCTGTGTTGCCAAGTTTCATCGAATGAGGGAAACAAACTGTCGATGGGCTTGTCTTGACGAGAGACGCGCAATTCTTGCCAATTACATGAAACATGCCAGTGACACCCCCTTCCCCCCACGATAATCACCCGCGAGAGCGAACACGCACTATTGAAGCATTACATGGAAAGCGATGGGTACTTACGGAATTATAGTAGGGGCTACCGCTCTTTTGCGAACTACTGTAACTATCCTGCCTCAAGAGCCCAAATTCTTTTCTTGTGCCTCCACTCGAGCTGTCTACGGGCTTTGCAGCCTCTTGCTGCTTCATTTGAAAATTATCCAACCTCTGTTGAAGGTGATCGGGCATGCCTTGGAAGTGGTCTTGATTTTGTTGATATTGATCAGTCTTATATGAAAAATTGTCGGTTTTTTTATGGAATTCTTGGTCTTGTGGCCTTTGAAACTGTTGATCCTGTGGCCTTGGAAACTGCTGTTGATCCTGCGGTCTTTGAAACTGCGTTTGATCTTGCGGCCTTTGAAATTGTTGATCCTGCGGCCTTTGGAACGTTTGTTGTTCCTGAGGACGTTGGAACTGTTGTTCCTGCGGCCTGTGGAATTGCTGATTCGGTTGGCCTGGAAACTGCTGTTCAGGCGGCCTTTGGAACTGTTGGTCGGGCGGTCTTTGAAATTGCTGATCTTGTGGTCGCTGAAACTGTTGATTTTGCGTTCTTTGGAATTGATCTGCCGTTTGCTGCTGCATAGCGTGTTGTTGCTGCTGCTGTTGCTGTTGGAAACTGTTAGCATTTTGCAGATCCGACTGGTTTATGAAATTTCTTTGCTGAATGTTTCCAAAATTATCATGCCTCCCCGAGTCCATCGTTCCAGTGCTGCCACCCATTCTGAATTGCATTTGTTGCGTTTGTTCTACTACAGGCCTGAAAATCAACATAATAAAACGATGTACGATTATGAATGACGCCCAAGGTGATTGAAATTATTGAATCCTTCCCCACCTTTCAAACTATACGCCTGTAAAAACTCTACTTATCATGCTCCTGAACCTAATAGTGAGCATGATTCTGTACACTTCATCTACTTTTCACGGGAACTATCGAATTTTCACGGTTGGGAACCTTTGCTTCTAAATAAGGTTGCTCATTGGCAAGTTTGATCCGTGTAAAGTAGGTATTTGAATTCGAGAATGTAAAGTACGGGTAATTTCCAATCTAAATTCACTCCGCAGAGTTCGGGCTACTTTTAACGCGAACTATAAACTCGACAGAGCTCAAAGCTACTCTACGGTTTCTTCCTTGAGCAGCTAACTCAGATGAGTCGTCCTGTTTGGCTGCTGATCAAAACTAAGCAAACAGTCCTTGTTAAAAGAAAAAATTATCTGATTGAACGAAAACTCGAGGACGAACGAAACCCAATCGAATTGTAAAATTATAATCACAGTCGAGCGATTCTACCAGAAGTATTGGTCTGATACCAGAACCCTACGAAATAACATTAACCCCGAAACATTCTCCTGTCATCATATGAGGAAACAAAGATAATAGGCTGTATGTTGGTATGATATACTTGGGTAATATGTAGGATAATTATGCAGGATTCCTATAATACCTCATCGACAACAGGAGACAGTGAAATATTACCCAAACTGTTGTAAGGGGAGAGTTAACTTCACTGAGAAATTTGAAAGATTCGAATTTGAGAACAGATGGTACGTGACTGTGGAAATTCTTTCGCAAATCTACATTTCAGTGCTAACCACCAAAACAAATTATACAAATTGTTAGGAATCCACTCACACAGGTTTTGCTGCCGGTTCCAACGCCTCTGCTTTCGCCATAACATTTTGAATTAAAGCTCTCTCTTCAGCACTCAAATGGCTTAGGTCTAAATTTGGCTCTTCTGGACCTGGGAACACCATAAAACTCATTTGAACGACCTCGTTATTCTGATATCGGAAAAATAACATCGGTGAATTTACAGCAGGATTGCTTTTTTTCGAGAAGGTGAACATTTCATGTACGGTATATACCTACTGAGTGTTTTGGGAGGGATGTTTGACTGTGAGTGCTGCTAGGATGAACCTGTGCAATGAGTGAATCATTGTATAAACAGATTTGTGTTAGATTACGAGGAATAACAAAGAACTGGGTTGGAACAGTAGATTCCATTCCCTCAATTGTTAGAATTACTAAAATTTAGATCGTTTTTCAATTATAACAACAATTATACTCAAACAAGCCGTTACGCTACGTAGGTTGAACAGTAAATACGCGAATAAGCTTGAAAATCGAATAAAGAATTTAATTCAAATGAACTACTGCGAAGAAAATATTCAAACTACGCGATACGTGAAGGTCCAAGTGAAGTTTGGGTGTATGTGGAATTTGATTTTGAGATTAAGTAACGCTCTTAAATATCCTTCCCGGCAAAGTACGACGTTGTTGAATACGAGCAAATTCACAGTAACAATGAGAAATGGAAACCTCCCGGGATGTTGGTATAATTTATTGCTCACCGGGATCGTACATGACTCGGCGGCTGTTTTGTGCGATGTTCATTGTCGGAATTTAAATTGCCCTCATGATTCTTCGATGTTAAGTTTGCACTCGTTCTGATTTGAGGCGGTTAACCCTCAAAAACGTTTTTTTTCTAATAATATGGGAAAAAAATATGAAACCCGAGAATACTGGGATAGCGTTTGACATACCGAGGGTGATTATAGAACGATGTAAGATAATTATACTCAACTACACTCTAATTGAAAAAAGTGCAGTAATTAATTAGCAACTATTAAACAATAATGCAGAGTTGTCATTGACCTCTTCATTCTTCTTCATCGTCAATCTAAAGCGAAGAACGAGAAGAATATGGCGAAATAGCCAAGAACGCGCGAAAAATCAAAACTTCCTGATTACACACAGAGGATGCAGAGCCCCTTTGTTAATTCCTTTCTTGTGCATTGACGTTTCTGCGTCCTGCACGAATGAATATGAATCAGCCTTAAGTCAGTCACAGCATACTGTCTTACTGTGTAGAGGTCGCTAACTTGGGGTCGCTAGCGGTTCACTACAAAATGGCTGATAACAGAAGCCATTGGCTTCAAATCTACGCGTGAGTTAATTCTGCATTGAATAATTGCATCAGGTATTATTTGATCGACACAAAATTACATCATACCACACAATCACATACTGGGCCGTCTCGTTAAATTATCCTACTATTCGTACGCTTTATATGTCCAGAGGGAACCACCATCGAGTTCATTCAACGGCTCCTGTGAAGATCTCGTATTGGTTGGTTATTCCTTGAATAATCAACCTATAAAATCATACGTAAGGTCATGGAGAGGACAACCCCTAACATAATACAGTATACGTTTCATGATGTCTAGATCAAAAGAGGCAAAATGTCCGTCCGCCGTCCGCTGTACGCCGTTTTTGGTAGTCGACCAGTTTATAAACGTTTAAAATTTGGGCCAGTGAACTCTTTCTTGCTCTACTTGATCCTTGGAACCAAAATTTGGGCAGATTATGGGTGAAAATTTGTTTTTTGAAACTCAAATTTCGTGATTTCTTGGGAACTAGGCATGAGAGGTGTCATTTTCCACGACATTTTGGACGTTGGATAGATTAGAATGAGTCTATTCCACTCTCAGTTTTCCCCATCATCTCGTTTTTGTTTAACCTGCAGAAAAATTTCGTTTTCTTGGCAATTTTTAATGATAATTGTGATTTTTAAGGGCTTTGTTGGGTCTTGTAACTACAAAATTCTCCCAAATAGTACGAATCGTCAATAGTTTTAGTCAATTCCTGTGTTAAGACAACGCCATATAGACAAGTTTTTCGTATTTATAGAAGGATTTGAAAGCTGTCAGCGGTTCAATTTAAAATTTAATAGAATTTGCGATTTTTATTGAAACCAGGAAAATAAAATGTTCAGTTAATGTACTGTTACCGTGTTCCTTAAAGGTTCGTTCTGCAATTTGAATTTGCACTAAGCGAAGAGAAAATTTGACGATGAATGTGAAAATGTGAACAGAAGTTGTTATTGATGAGAAGAAACTTGTGTTTTTATGAGAAAAAACGTGTTTTTTTTGTTTATGAAGGAACTTATTGAGATAGAATGGTGGGTTTGGTGGCGTCCTACTTCGTTTACTACCAAGTATTCTTTCTCCACCAAGTTGGGAACACCCTGCGTATGTGCAGGCACTTATTTTGATCTTCACATTACTGTGTACCTATTCGTTAAATTTACTCCACACACAAGCCCCACGATACTTCATAGGAATACTTCATTCATGAACGATCAAATGCGCTTGAGTTAGAATCACGTCTTCATGCATTTCCTCTCAGGAAATACGAAATGGTATACTTAGATGGGATCCTGTCCCTTGGGAACGATCGCGATACTGGTTCTAGTTGTATTCTCCTGCGTTGGTCCGCCTCCGCTCCCTCTCGCTCTTCCGTTATCATTGTAATGTCGGAGGTTTCCAACTCAATCCTGTCACAAAATCAACGGCCAACGGGGGGGATTTCCACCCTTGACATTTATACCAAGAGACGTTTGTGAAACTGAGCTGTTGTTTCTTGATTCACTACCCGTAACGAGGGGTTGACTTCTTTTTAAATGTTTCTTGTATATTCTTTTCAAGTATGGATGAAGACAGTTCCGGTGAGCGACTCACCACCCCTCATCTATCTCTACCTTGAGAGAGACTCAGTCATTGTCCAACTAACTCCTCAGTATATACCATAAGGCTGATGCGGACAACTATGAGAGTGGGGAAGAAGATGCTCAAGAGTAAATCAAGCTTTTCTTAACAAACAAACATACTTTCCTCTGCGTTCGTTGGATTTTTTTCGAAGGCAAACAGAAAATCTAATTTTTTTTCTTAATTCCAATTTTCACATTTTTAGGAATTTAGTAACTTTTTTTAGGGGATTCAATGGATTCAGACATGTTGTTTCATTTTGCTTCCACCCTCCATTCAAACAGGCTACGCATAAAAGCGTCGGGTGAAGTTCAAGTACATGACAGCTCTCTTCCCAACAGCACACCACACTGTAACACGAGGGCTGTGTAGAGGTCTTTCATGAGTCTCTCTTGGATTTTCAGGCCCCCAATACCTGAAGTTTTGTTTGTTGACAAACCCATCCAAGTGGAAATGTGCCTCATTGCTAGTGAAAAGAACGACATTTTCGTTGTCCTCAAACACAGACATCATCTCTCCACAAAACACACTCAATAATCCGCCGCAATAATTGCTGACAAATCACCAACTTATATGGATGAAAGTGTAGATGACTTTCAATATTCAAGAACAGTTGATTGTGAGAGGTTCAAATTTGCTGCACGAAGTCGGAAGACGGTGTGGGCTCTGGAGGGCAGCGCTTCACGCGCTCAACGTTCTGGAGTTCGCGCTGTTTGATCTCCTCCCCTCCTTTTTTTGTAACATGCCCTTTCCCTGAAGTTTCAACCCACCTTAGGATTACATTACGAGTTGGGATAGCTCCGTGGGAGAAATTGGTACTCTCGACGGAAATCTCTCTGTGTTTGAATTATTGACTCACCATTCACTAAAAACCGACTTACCGCGAAAACACGTTGTGGCATCGTCCAAACCATCTTTGCAACTAACCTAAAAAAACTTCCCTTCATTGTGAACACGATGGTCCCAACCCCACCCCTCACAGAGTTCCCCACGCTGAGTACTACGCATTTCAAAAACGTCCTACTTCATTGGCGGACCCTGTATTAGCGCCTAGCGATGTGAACTGAATGAAAGTTGAGTGGCCTGGTGGTGAGAGGGCATGACCGACGTAGGGTCCTTGTCCCTTCTCATCACGCCAGGCCGCACAACCTTCATTACTCCCACTCAAGTTTTACTGAAGCGCAGTATCGAATACGGGGTTATTGAAAAAGGCAAAATTGATCGATTTCCCGACCGAGTTCTGTCCGTTTTTAATACCCTTCCCTTATTCATCAATTTTGAAAGAACTTCAGCCTAAGAAGTGAATTTTTTGTCTAAAATTAATGCTTTTCAGGCTCATTGGGTGAATAGGCTATCAAAATAATCATTTAATGGGTTTCAGAGTCGGTAATTATGGTAAAGGGACTATTATAGTAGAAATTTAATAAATGTGAGGCAACATGTTGTAAAATACCTAAGTAGGGCGCAGCAAGTTGGGGGAATAAACTCTGACTCGACCCCATTACAGGTCGAGAAGGGGCAAACACCACCCCGGGATATAAATATCCCTACGGAGGGACAGAGAGTCAGTTGAGAGTCACTTATGAATCAGCTGAAACCTCTGCTCACATATCATCAAACTCGAGTTCTATATTCACCCTCTCTTACAAGGCCCTAGCTTCCCATCTCCAATCATACCTATTTGAGTGTGTACTTTGACATGATCAAATTCTTGGATCAGTCAGGCATTGGCTCAATCCTCCCTTCCTACGTCAACTTCACTTGACATAAGCAGATCATGGATTGGCCAGGCAATTGCTCGAACCTCCTTCTTTAAGTCAACTGCCTTCAACATTGACACCGAATTCCGGCCGTCCGGGAAAAAAAAGCTTTGGGATTAGTTGTCTCGTCGAAACCGAAGCTCACAAACATTATCAGATCTTGGATCGGTCAGGCATTTGGCTCAAACCTCCTTTCCTAAGTCAACTGCCTTTGACATAATCAGATCATGGAGTGGCCAGCATTTGGTTCAAACTTCCTTCCCAAAGTCAACCGCCTTTGACGTGATCAGATCTTGGATCAGTCAGGCATTGGCTCGATCCTCTCTTCCTTATGTCAACTACCTTTGACGTGATCAGATTCTTGGATTGGCAAGGCTTTCGACTAAAACATCCTTCCTTAAGTCAACTGCCTTCAACATTATCAAATCTTGGATCGGTCAGGCATTTGGCTCAAACCTCCTTTCCTAAGTCAATTTCTCTTGACATAATCAGATCACGGATTTGGCCAGGCATTGGCTCGAACCTAGTTCCTTAAGTCAACTACCTTTGACGTGATCAAATTTTGGATCGGTTGAGAATTAGACTCATTCTCTCCCATCCATTCCAGTCGTACACCCTAGACGTGATAAAATTTGGACTGGTTGGGTGTCCAGTTCCCACCTAATTTGTGGTACACAAAGCCAGGCACAGCAATAGGGCTAGTTCCCTAAGGCAATGTAACTTACATTAGAGAGAGAGAGAGAGTCAGTCTTACATAACATATCAGGTGCTGTGAGCAAGCGCTTTTGATGTGTGGAAGTCTTTGTCAACCAAACAACATGTAAATCTCCCTCTCACCCTCATTAGTTGGCTTGACAAGGATGCGACCACGTCGATAGCACCAGATATGTTAAGTAGGACTGACCCTCTCTCTAATGTATTACGAACACTGATTGCCTCTTTCTACCAACCCACCAAAATCAAACGCCTTCGCGTAGTTTACTTGTATGCCATGTTGGAAGCGTAAATCCAATTCCAGAATTATCAGGCGTACATAGTTATTGTAAATATGATCCACGACATGACGAACTCTAGAGTTAGAACGTGTATTGGTATCCTATGCTCTGGCATCTTTTTGGGTGGTACCATTTGGAACTCCACTAATAGTTGCAGATGCAATCCTTTGGCCAATTGCTGGCCGTGCTATCAACGAAGCTCACGATTATGGTTCAACCACATGGATGCCAACACAAGGCTACTGAATATTTTGGTGATCAAGGGATTATAAAAAAAAGCTCCGCCAGTATTTTTTGGAGGTTTGCAATGAAATGCGAACATCACAGTGGGGAATTTCAGCCTGTATAAAATAGCAGATAGAACGGGATGCGATCTGACAGAGGCTTCGGTATTTCATCGAGGAGGAATGAGAGGCATCCGAGTAACTCGGTGGCATGATTCGAATACACGGATATGCTCTCCAATAAATAATTATTTTTATAAAAAGTGTAATTGGGCGGTCATGCTCATGAAAACCGCCATTATAATCCCGATGGTGGATAACGGAATTTCCAAAGACGAAGAACGCATCGGAGCTGAGCAACATCATAAAATCTTACGAACCCCAACGATCTTAGTGGCGATTTGTACTCGGTCGAGTGGAAATTCAGCGAAGTATCTCGAAGCCGCATCGCTTTTTGGAGTCGGTCCAAAATCACGACTGGAAGC
>CM034007.1:18477568-18512373 GCA_019603395.1 Cyrtorhinus lividipennis | reverse complement strand
ACCGTATCGCTCGAACAGTGTCACGGTAAAAAACGCCTCGGGATGTGGCAAGTATGCTTCGGGACGTGTGCCAATATTCGTATTTCGTGACCCACTTGCTCCCTTTTCCTCTATGGACGAATAGAACACTTGAGCCTTGAGACAAATTCTGAGAGGGTCTTTGTGTATCAAATAAATTTCCGCAGAACTTCACCTCGAACTTTCCTATCGAGGCTGGAACCAAAAAAGAAAAGGCTCTGACTCCTTAGCGCCCGAGACAGATTTTCGTTTGTCAATGCTAGATGGCCTTAATATACTACCTCTTGGCATATCTCATGGACCCTTGTGCTGGAATAATAAACGAAAACTTCAACCAAAAAACTCTCTCAAAATTTTGCTACCTTGTCTCGCCAACAAGTAAATTTTGACGCAAATTATCTTCCCCCGAAAATCACATAAATATAATGTAGGAAGCCAGGAGCGGTGGTTATGGTGTTATTCGGGTTTTATTGTTTTTATAGGATTTTTCTTTAAATTATTTTGATATTTGTTTGAGATTTTTAGGTATAATTATAATTGGAATTATAACTATATTTCAGGTTGATATAAAGTCTTTGATTGCTTATTCTTCTGTTTCTCATATAGGTTTAGTTATTTGTGGTTAATAAATTTAAACTATTTTGGTTTGGTTGGCTCTTTATTAATAATAATTGGTCATGGTTTATGTTCTGGTTGGATTGACTAACCTACCAGGAAGCTGGTGAAGGCGAAGAAAATGAAATACTTAAGTTAACTGCTCTGTGAGAGATTACTATCCCTGTGTGCAATGTTCGGATTGGTGAGGAGGAGTGGACCTGAAATCTCCAACAGCGAGCAAATTGAGTACATATTCATTAGAATACCTACAAATTGTGAATGCTCTCTCTGAAACCTCGAGTGCTCTTCCTAAAAAAAGTATCATAATATACTACTTTAATAGCAACATTTTTTTCTGAACGCAGGACTCAAACATGAATACAGTTAAACAAATAGTGTAACACACGTATCTAACTCTCTTATTTCGCTCTGATGAGGACGACTTCTGAGTTAGTGACTCGCCTGAAGGAACGAGAATAACCTGAATAGCTCCTGTATCCTTCTTGGATAAGGATGTGATCCCCTAGAAATGCAGATCAGAATGAGCACTTGCTACAAAGGGAAATACTGTAGAGAAAGGATTCGCTTCGCGTTTTCTCTCCTCGTTGCCGCCAGTTGTCTTGCTCAGACTGAAGCTGATGCCTTGCGTTCCTTGGATTCCTTCGAAAAGACGAGCTCCCATTATTTTCTTTCACGTGTTTAAAACAAGGTAACTTTGGAATTTCGCTCGATCTTTATCTTCCACCCTCATTCTCGCCCTGGATCGACATCTAAATTGGATCCGACGAGTAAACCCTTTCTAGAGAGCATTCAACTTCGCCTGAAGCCAATTAGGGTGAACATCCAACGTCCCTGACCTCTCCATCTAGCTATAATTACCACGTCTTCATGGACTTTTCTCCCTTTATTTAGGTACCCATTTGAGACCTCAGGAGAGTTGAATTGAACAATCAATTTTATAGTTTAAACAGGGAACCGGACTGGTTGACATAGGTTGCCCCAATTGATCGATAGAAATTTGAGTAGATACCAAGCGGATAGGGGGTGAAAACCTTATCGTACTTGTAGGTTAGATCTAGGCGATTCTATTGAAGCCAAGAACTCAGTTTCGCAAAACAGTGGACTTTTTCCACTTACCGGTAATTCCTTGAATAATCGACCTATGAACGAGTAATCATGCCCCAAAATTAGTCAGTTTGTGTTTCATGGTGTCAAGTGATCAAAACACTGAAATCGTCCGTGCCATTTTTCTGTAACAGACAATTTTCTGAAAATCCGAAATTCTAGTCAAAGCCCTCTTTCCGGCTTTATTTTGTACCCGAATTAGTTAAGAGGGGTGGGCAGCGCTTTTCTGACATACTCTACGTTACCCCTTATTGGGCCTATCAACTAAGTCAAAGACCCTCTCCAACCCACAGGCGGGTTGTTTCTGTGATCTTACATTAGAGGATTAGGTGTCTATTTAGCCTTTGATCACATCCTATGCCGATCATTGTACTTGATAGACCATAAATCACTGAAAAAGTTCTTTCTTGCTTGAGAATGAAGAGCTTTTGTAGAAGTTGCTATTGGGTTTCTGACACTTCTGTCTTGCACTCGTAGGATAACTGCCATTTCGTTATCCTTCACACCTAGTCTACAGTAGAACTCCTATTATCCGAACTCCGACTATCCGAATCGCCGATTAACCGAATCGCTTTCAGAAAAAAATTTGTCCAAAAAAAAAGTAAGTGCGTGCGTTATTATTCTTCCCCCCGCGAAGCCAGTGTTTACTTTTGATGACGATTTTTATTTCTAAACTTGCAAGTCAATTTCATTTATATTTAAAACATGTGAAAATATCATGTTTCTTACATTTAATTCAATAAAAAAAATCCTCGGACCAGGGAGGCTCATTTATTCAACACGGGGAAAATAGTGAGGGCGGAGTGTCCCGGACTCATTTCAATTGATTCAAAATTCATTGAAAAATGATACCCCACACGCCTACATCGCCCAAAATCTAAGGTTGTTAGATAACATTTTACAACCAAAAATGGTGTAAACAGAGGTCAGTTGAGGCTCCGCCGTTTCAAATTCAAGAAACCTCTTAACTCACCACGACGTTGCGATGAAGCACTGTTGAGTAACATCATGATGGCGATCCTCCGCCCTTTAAAAATTAAGGAACCCCTTAACTCACCACGACATTGCAATGAAGCACTTTGAAGAGGAACATCTAGTCGGCAATCCTCCGCCGTTCAAAAATTAAGAAACCCCTCAACTCACCTCGACATTGCAATGGATCACTGAGGAGTAACATCATGTTGGCGATCCTCCGCCCTTTCAAATTCAAGGAACCCCTTAACTCACAACGACATTGCAATGAAGCGCATTGAAGAGGAGCATCTAGTCGGCAATCCTCCGCCGTCTCCACCCTAATGAGCCCTGCCAATATGTGTAACCCTGCAAATTATTACACACGGGTTGGTTATTCCTCGAATGGGGGAAACAGTGGGTGTGGCAGGTCCCAGACCCATTCCAATCGATTCAGGGTCCAAAATTTAGTGGAAAATGATACCCTACTCGCCTAGATCGCCCAAAATCTCGAAAATCCATTTTTTGAAAAAACACATTTTGACCCCTACCCCGCCCAAATTTGGTCCGACTGGGCTGAAAAGTTTCGAGGAACATTCTAGGGCGGGAACAGACCACTGACCCAAATTTCAGATTTTTAGAATATTTTCTACTACCGAAAACGGCGCGGACAATGGACGGCAGACGGCGGACGGACATTGACCTTTTTTGATCTTGACACCATGAAACGTCCAGAAAAAAACTTTGAGCCGAATCGGAGAGGTTGACCTTTTGCATGAAAACATAGGTTGATTATTCAAGGAATAACCAACATAGTGCAATATCAAAACGTAGCTTCTTTCTCTCTAATGGCAATTTTTTAAAGAAAAACCGATTATCCGAATATTTGATTATCCGAATGGGTCCCGGTCCCAACAATTCGGATAATTGGAGTTCTACTACTTTTGGTCGTTTTGATCAATACTTTGCAGTTATGTCATCATATGAAGCTTATATCCGAAGTGTGGAAGTACAATGAATATTGAGTGATGTACTGTAGGTTTCTTTACGGTGGCTTGTTTCGAGATGTGGATTTTCAAAATGAATACGATCTTGGAACGAGAGTGCTCCTCACTAAGATTTCCTTTTTATATTTTTCCATAGGACGAAATGATGAAATAGTTTTACTCATTAACCGCTTTGGTTTAATTTATAAAAGACTGTCAATTGTCGCCGTTTGGAGCGTGGATTGACTACCTCTCGGTGGATTCCTCTTAAATTAACCAGTGATAGGGTTAGCCCCAAAGTTCATTAACTGAAATACGACCGACCACAAACCAAATACCCGAGTCCGGCGCATACTCACGAAGGCTCTCAACGACGCTCGGGAAAAGGGTTGAACCTTCACTCATATTACCCAGTGCGATGGAAGAGCTTTAAGTTCATTACGCACTCAACTCAAGCTCCCTAACAAGCCGCCCGAGCGTATGCCTTTAAATATGTTGCCGCTATTAGGTGAATCTTCCTGCGCCGTTGGTGCCCTACCCTCCTTACCGGCGTTGAAAAAGAACGTGAAGGAACGGTAGCCTCAAAGCGTGAAGGCCGCATTAGTTATTAGTTGCACTATAGCAATCGTTTCTCTCTGCTGCCCTCGGCTATACGTAAGATTTTGGCAACCGGTCAATCCGAAAAGAAACGTTAGCGCTTCCGCCCTCTTCCAAGGGAAATTGGACATGGAAAAACTTACAATTTTGTCCGCAAAACATGAAAAATCACCTGTTTCCTAGTGGGTCATTGTCAACTGCGGGTGTCAGCAACGAATACTCCACAAACAGCCGCGGAAATTCGAATTTTTTCCCAGATAGGTATCAATTGATTTACTTAACAGGGGGAGAGCAGCTACGTTTACCGTTGATAGGCTCAATCCGGCACATATTCAACAATGTGCATAGCAATGCTGGCTGGCACTCAATTTCAAGGACAGGCTGTCGATAATCACCCAGCGTTGCCGCCAAAACAGGAACCCTGCTTTCAAAGCCAGAAGAACACACATTGCTGAAGATCGGTAGCTCTTTAAAATCATATTGTCTAATAATTCATTTTCTACAATCCTTTTTTACCTCACCAAATTGGATTGCCTGTACTGTGCATGAGCTTCCCATTCAAGTTAAGTAGCTATTCTACAATTTACGATATCCTAGGATTTGCGATAGGTTTGGTGTATCGGTTTTATCGTTTAATCCTATTCGGCACACAATAATAAGACTTTGGAGTTAGCTCAAACATTTCGGACCGCACCCTCCAATAACTGTCAAACATCCAAACTCACAAAGTACAGGGTCCGCCAACGAACTAGGATGGATTTAAAAAAATCATAGCTCGGTTATTTCTCAAGATAGAATATATATATATATATATATATATATATATGTTTTTAACTCATAGATTAATTACACCCGAACAAGCATACTCCCCCCAGGCACTCAATCAAAATGTTTATACTCAGAACACAATAACTTCTTGTCGTAGACGCGCTCTCTGACAACGTCTTCGACTGACTCCTGGAATGCAACTGCCTGACGCTCTGGTAGTGTCCGGAAGTGCCACACTGGGTGCTGTGAGCAGCTAGTGACGACACAAAAGTGTTATTCGGGTGAATTAACAGCTGGTGGGGAGTTGGGTAAATCCAATGAAGGTTGTAGGTAGCATAGAGGTCCGTCGGGCATCTCTACATCACACATATATATATATATATATATATTTTAACTGTTCACAAGAAGTGGCATTTTCTGGTAATGTTCAATTTTTGAAGACGACGTCGAGCATGTGATGCCCATCAGCTTGAATGCATTTATCGAGTCTTTTGGTGAAGCTCCTCGAAACGCTGTCCATAGGGTCTGTTGCTGAAGACATAGGGTCCGATGACAGCTCTCTTCCCAACAGCACACCACACTGTAACACGAGGGCTGTGTAGAGGTCTTTCGTGAGTCTCTCTTGGATTTTCAGGCCCCCAATACCTGAAGTTTTGTTTGTTGACAAACCCATCCAAGTGGAAATGTGCCTCATCGCTAGTGAAAAGAACGACATTTTCGTTGTCCTCAAACACAGACATCATCCTCTCACAAAACATCATAATCCGCCAGCAATAATTGCTGACAAATCACCAACTTATACGGATGAAAGTGTAGATTGACTTTCAATATTCGATGAACAGTTGATTGTGAGAGGTTCAAATTTGCTGCACAAAGTCGGACAGAATGGTGTGGGCTCTGGAGGGCAGCGGCTCTCACGCGCTCAATGTTCTCTGGAGTTCGCGCTGTTCGATCTCCTCCCCTCCTTTTTTTTGTAATACTGCCCGTTTCCCTGAAGTTTTCAACCCACCTTAGGATTACATTACGAGTTGGGATAGCTCCATGGGGAGAAATCGCGTACTCTCGACGGAAATCTCTCTGTGTTTGAATTATCGACTCACTGTTCACTAAAAACCGACTTACCGCGAAAACACGTTGTGGCATCGTCCAAACCATCTTTGCAACTAACCTAAAAAAAACTTCCCTTCATTGTGAACACGATGGTCCCAACCCCACCCCTCATAGAGTTCCCCACGCTGAGTACTACCTATTTCAAAAACGTCCTACTTCGTTGGCAGACCCTGTACCTACTAACAATTTTGGCTGTGTTATACACAATTTTACTTATTCTAGAGTTTTTTTTAGCGACTTTGCTTCTGAATTATTTTACCTTAAAGATTCATCTCCTCATTTGAATAAATTCGAAAGAACTCTGTGGTATGTAGTAATTTTAGAATTTAGATATCGCCCCTTCTTACATTCTTGCATTAGGTAATCAGGACCGATTTATGTTTCATGCGATTCATATTGTACATTGGGAACATTGGAAAACTTCTAATTCCTAATAGTTTCTTTTATTGAAAGAATAACGTTATTCAACTTCTGTTCGCTAAGTTGGCGGTGCAGATCCCTATACTACTGGGAATGCGATTGTTCGAAGGAGTAGGTTCCTTTTCGGAGGATTGACATCAGTAAATAATGCTCAGTAACGAGCGTAGGGCAGAAACGAACGACATTTTTCGAGGAGTTGGAAACGTTGTTGGGAATGCATTTGAAAGCTTTCTTGAGGTACGATGATTGGGAAGGAAAAATTGTACTTACCTACGTTTTGACTGGAAAAATAACGACCAAAAAATGTATTATTTATTCTTTTTTTAATTTAATTTTTTTTAGGTTTTTTTAGTTTAAACAATGTGAGAAATTTACCTTCGGAATTATATCTATTTCATGAGTCACCCAAAACCAAGTTCCAACAAGAGAATGATTAAGAATGAGGAAAACGTTATCCTCATGTAACTCCTCACCTTGTAATCTCATAAATACTTCATTAGAATTGTCCAAGTTTCTCAGATTTTCATTTTGTTTAGGGCTGGGGTTAGGGGTACTCTGCAGGTGATTTGCAGCTCCTTCAGTTTGTATGCATATGATTTTCTCGATGACCCTCGTAGGCTATTTTTCGGTGGACCAGAGAAGCAGGCAGGCCAGTTGAACTAACTTGACGTATGAAGAAACGACGTTGAAGAAAAAACAGTTTCATAATGGACAAATTAAATGAGTTTTTCCCAGTTTACTGAAATGGGGCACATATTTCAACTAGGAGGCGGTATGGCATGCACTGCGCTGCTGCTGAGGATTTGGCCAAGATTTGCCTTTATATTTTCAAGCTGACAAGATTATCTCGGTCAGTTCCGAGCCTTGGATAGGGGTATCTAAATGCTACCTAAGGCAAAAGGTTTAGAACAAGGGGGGAATCCTAATAAGCTCTGCACTGGCAATCAGGCCACAGACAATCAAAGCTGTTCATCGTGTTTACCTCCAAAAAGGCTCAGTCCTTACTCACTTTGGAGATAAAGGTTTCCGGACATGAAAATCCATGTATATAACACATAAGGTACTGCCCTCTCAGATACCACCTACAAAATAGGGGCCAATCAGAACTGCTGTGTGCCGCCTGTGCTCTGAGGGTGCAGAGACGTCACTGCATATGCCTAGCCACATCAGCAGCAAGGCATCGGCTCCTTGGGCACAGGTCCTCTATCTCCAATACCATCAACAAGGCAGCACCTGGTGAGATCCTGATCTTGGAGAGACAGGGATCTGTCAGGTGTTTTATTAGCGGTATAGCAAGTGATAGGGCTGCATTTGGCAAGGTACACCCACGGAGGTCGCGGTGCCATGGGGTGACAGCCCCCTTGGGTACTGCCCTCTTTTTAAGGGAGAAACAATTTATATCTCGGTCAAAAAGAACTCCAGTTCGTTGACCAAATACAAATTTGTGGAAAAATGGAAAATTCTGATCCATGAGTGCTGCTGAGAGTGGCAGGAAAGGCGGGGGCGGGGGCTGGTGGGGGCGGGACCGGAGCGGGAAGGTCGCGGCCACCTCAGTCACACAACTGCGAACGAACGAGACGCTCTCCCACTCAGACGCCCAACAGAACCCGGCAAGTCTTATCAAAGCTACCGATCCCCTTCCTCAGTAGTCGACAGTATTCCGGATAATATCTGAAGTATTTTGCATCAAATCAATATTTTCTCCTCTCAAAAAGCCCTCATTCCGTAAAACACACAAACCGTAAAAAAAAAACCGCGGAAATGGCCGATGTCGAGGTGCAGATGCAGTTTTCCGAAAAGAAAATCCGGAAAGTGAAGACGACCAAGACGACGAAAAGGCGCGAAAGCTCCGACCAGGGCGAAGTGACCATCACCGAAGTCGAAAAAGAAAACCAGCTTCCTTACAACGACGAGAAGGGGTACGCCGAGCTAAGTCCTTCCCTTGAAAACCATAACATGTCCATCAAATCACCATTGATATGAGTTTTTCTCGACCATGTTTTCATTGCGAAGAGCCTTCCGTAAAGCTACTCATTTCTGTAGTAAATTTAACTTCGTCTATTGCTTTTGTTTCAAACGCTCCGAGCGTCGTTTTACGATATCGTTGACTTCTCGGTTCAGAAAACTTGAGGAATTCATATCAATCACCTCAACGTTTTGTGAGCATTCTCTCTTTGACTCATCTGCCATACGGCTCCAGGCATTCAGTGGAACAATAAAATTGTTATAATAAGTCATACGTTAGTTACTAGAAAGGGTTCGTTTGGATCTGTGTTATGGTTTTTAGCCTAGGCTTTTCCTACTCCCAAGCTTACCAGCTTACCTCGTAAAAATGTAATAATCACGTTGTAATAATTTTGAAATGAAAGGTATAAAATTCTATTCAGTAAAAAGGCTCATGAAAAGTCACAGCAGTCAAATGCAGATTAAGATTCTCTCAAAAGAATATTGAATGACATTACGGATTAATAATGCTCATCAACCTTATTCATTTTTTCCATCGGTTTGAAAACAAAATATGGTTTTATACTAAAATTTTGTCCTGCTAGGGAAATTGGAGTGTGACTTGTGGAAAATTTCTGGAAGACCCATGGTGTACATACATTGTGTAGGATTGCTTTTGATTTATGGAATCGTCCTGCTGACGACCACTCACAAATCCACACGAACTGAACAATCAAATACACTGGACCGAAGGGCTGTTCAACAGAAAAAATTTTAAACGGCAAATTATAATGATGATTATCAGTTGTTTGAGCTCTCCAGCCCAAGCAAATTGTTGATAAGCAAGGTCTCTTAGCTTGGCCGTACCCCTCCCGGAGAACTAATTACAAGGTAAACACATTACACGTATTCAATGTTATATATTTAATTTCAATTTTTATGTTACTGTTGTATCTAATACCTGTTGGAAATGAAATTATCGATTAACGAGCGAACATCTTTGACCTAATCGTTTCCATATTGCTCGTCCACCTCCGGTTATATTACTGTGACGGGCCTTACTAAATCACTAACCTCCTTGAGCACATGCACATATAAAATGCAAACTCGTAACCTTAAGGTACCTTCCAATGAGGAAATCCCGAGCGAATGAAAGCGTGAGGTCAACCGTGGTTTGCCTGAGTACAGTTATCAGAAGGCGGAGCCCGAGTCGGCGGGTGCTCCTGATATACCTCGTTACTTAACGCAGTCAAAACCCAATTCCACAAAATTTATGGGCGACCGGATTGGGAGTAAGTACCTACCCTACATTAATTTGATGAAAAAGGAAAAGGTTTTTATCGTATAATTTATTGCCTCCGTCGACCTTGCAGCGGTGGCTCCATCGATACCCATTCGAAACCTCTGATGGCGAAAACTAGTAAAAGACGAATAATAGCCTAGTTTTCTTCTGCAGCATGATGATGTGTGTATCTCTAAGGAGACGGTCATGGGAAGGAATCGGGATTGTAGCCTGAGATCTGAACTATTTCGATATGTATATATAGAAAGATGGACGGGCGTGTCTCTATTTTCTGCCGCTTTACGTGTATTCTATTTTTCTTCAGTTCCACTTATTCCTCCCTAAATAACTGGCCAGGGCTCGCTACTGCCCGGGCGTGGTCTTCTTGAGCTTTCATCGCTTTCTTCTCATTTTCGAGATCTCAGCCGACAGCGAAACTTGTTCTATCGACGGTAACTTTTGGCTACTAGTCGGTGGAGCGTTTTGTGGGCTCTACAACGTGTTGAAATTGGAGTGCGTTCAAGCTTCACAATGAGCCGAAATCGGATTTTTCTTAATAATAGTAACATTTTGCTCTCACGCCAAGCTCATGTAGTGGCTCCTATGCTGGAATCAGTCCAAAGATTTGAATCTACCGAGTAAAAATTGTGCGATTACTGGGAACCAGTGTGTGTCATTCGTGCGACCGGCTAAAATATGATGCGAAGGAAATATATTTGTCTTCTCAGAGCTCGCCAAACAAGAAGAATGTTGACATTTTGATGCTGATAAATTGATTTTGATGAAATATCGTCCCCCTCATTATTTTGGCAGAGCTCGAAATTTCTAGAGCACCAACCCACCAACTGGACATCTCTCATTTTACCATACGTAAACAGCGATATCTGCAGCGTACGTTCCTTACTCTTGGAAATGATGAATGTATGTATGATATATAGTTAACTTGGGTAACTTTGACTGGTCGAGAGAGGTGTTTTATACACTCATCCTGTCACTGTATTGCCTCATCCTGCAATCAGCTTTTTACATGACATAATTTGCCAAGCACCTAATAAGTAAATATATGATCTATCAAAATGTGAGTATATGAATCATAGGGCTTACTAGTAGAGCCAGCCTGATCAGCAGAGCAGAATCCCTTTATGTTGATCTTGCTTAGATATGTCGGAGCGCGGCTTGGGGGGCGAAACAGAGTATTCAATGGGGTAAATCAGAAATATGGCATAAAAATGCTTGAACGTTCGTCAATAAACATTGTAGACCGAGGTGAACTGTAAACCATTTGTAGTAATATTCACGTGAATGGTTCCGTAAATCTCAACTACGCTCTTTTACACCTCGTACATCGACCTTATATCGCGTTTCATAAGATTGGCTGTTAGAATATGCGTATTTGAGCGTGTATAGTACTCGTATATTGTACTCCATCTCCGTCAACTCAGTCGGGTTTTAGTAGAATCACGTCCCTGGAGGCTCGTGAACGTAATTCTCATTTCGCTCCGTAAGTATACTTCATACAGTTCTTCTCGTATAAGTTGATCAAAAGAGACGTTTGTGGGTTTCTCATTTTCCAATGAATTTCAGACGCGGATGCAATTCAGATTGGTTTCGAACTAGTTACGATCACTTATGTTTTCTTTAAAAAGATGTGCTTACTTGTTTTTCATTTGTGTTTTCATGAGTGAGAAACTCCCAGAATAACAAAGCGTTGCTGAATAATTTGCAGCTAGTCCCTAAAATGGACCAATGGAAATAAACTTTAAGGCCTCCTGATTGTTGTATGTACCCTCCAACAGCTAATTTATCAGGATTGTGTCCGCCAGCGTAATAAAATTGCAGTTTGTTTTCCACTGAATAATATTTCTACGCGCACCCGCTCTACTACTGTAGCCAATGCTGCTCTTGGAAGTGGCAAAATTTTTTATTAGAATTCCTCTCTCTTTCTTACCCATACGCCCAAGCCAATTTAAAACTAAACACTGACGAACGCACAAAAAATACTTTTCTCTTATAAGAGGTCCATCAGAGGGGGGCAGGGGATCAATAATACCTATAGTTAGCTGCTTTTCCTCAAACTTCGCTGTTTACCAAAGTCGCTTGTAAGGGAGCGATAAGAAATGAGAGTGAACAAGTGGTTGAAGCGGGTGCGGGCGATTCTTCATGCCGCGCGAAAGAAGTTTTTCTCGAGGGGGTTGTAGGTATAAATAGATGTTGTGGTGGAGAGGAGATGAAAACAGGTCTAAAGCTAAGCCTCCGTGAAGGCAGATAAGCCCCCTGACAGGAATGATGAAGGAAAAGTAAAAGGACGTCGGTTTATCCTCCTTAAGATCGCGGAGCTCTCCCTTGAGGACCTCTAGATGGTGCGTAGCCTGAGTTAGCCGTCAAGTGCAGCAGCAGTTCCCCTCTGGGAGGGGTAAACGCGTCCTATTCTGTCATGCTCGACGGGAGGTTTTATCTCCTGAGCTGCTCGCGTGTCCGAAGGTAGATACAGATGTTCATTCTCTAGTGATAGCTTGCAATAACAATAGATGTCCTTCTCATAGCTCAGTCTCACTCTCGCGTCGTAGTTACCTGATACATATCGAGAACTTCTCCCCAAGTCTTGATGGCTATAGTGCGCTTCTTGTCTTCATCCTCGAGCCCAATCGGTGCAGGTTCATCCTCAAGAATTGCCGTTCAATCTGGTACTCGCGACACATCCAATCTCAACATTTTTTGTGAACTAGTACGCTAAAGCGTAAATTTGTATCCTGCGACAGCCAAATTAAATGTACAAAGTAGTAATAAACCATCGTGGAAGAGTTTACAGCACTTTCGTTCCACATCCGGACATATTTTTGGCCAACCTTGTACTTGGAATCGCTCCAGTTGTACTAAAAGGTACCCACGAATGCGGCATTTCTCATCCGCAGCCCCGCAGTTCGAACAGGAGGAAAATTGAACCCCACATTCTAAGAATTATAACTTTATAATTATCAAATTTAAGTCCTTTTTGTAGTAAAAGTGGACATTTTCACCCATTGTACCGAAAAGAGGTATCCGAGGAATTTCAACTTCAAAGTTTCATTAGCGACGTTTATTTCCGGTCAAGAGGCTGATGATGGCGCTCCAACCTTTATAGCTGACCTTTAAAAGGTGAACCCTTTCTTGTTACTTGGTGCCGGTAGAGTGACCTTGCTTTATAACTAAAACTTGAACTATATAGCTGTTCTTAAGAAAATATAGTAAAACGTTTTTCTGTATGTTCTTAGTACCCTTCTCTACGCACCTAAACCTTGTCAGGTGTAGCCCAAAGACTGTTGTTTTACGTCAGGTAATGCCTTTGATTCTAAACTTAGTAAGAAAAAACTTGATCCTCTTTATAGCTGCCCCAAAAGACGACATTCTTAATTTTATACACTTTAGGTTTATCATTCTTGTCTATTTCAACACCACTCAAAAATCAAATTCTTACAACGAAGTTGAAACTTTGGCTAGGCTTCGACGAAATACTACCAATCGATCCTCAAGTGTAGTCAGGGCGAGCATTATGTATCCGACGACCCCACATTTCGAAAATGACGACTGATCTAACGCATTCTTAGAAACTTTTTCGGTTGACTATTTCCATTGGAGAACATTCTTGTATTTGTGCCTACTACAAAATGAAGTTTTTCGGAAAAACATTCATTGTTTTCAAGTGGAAGAACTATGTGTATTCCAAATCCTAATAGTCGTTCTTCGTTTGGCCTGATAATGCCCTTTAAATCTCAGTGTAAAATGATTTGATATTTTGTTCGAAGTTTGTTTATCAAAAGCTACTCTGAAGGCGTTCATGAAAAAGTTTTCGGCTTGAAGTGATGAGTTATATCCGACCGCGTTTCAGATTGTAATATTTTATATTATAACTCAGGTACTCTACAGAACTCTTTAAAGAAAGGCTTGATATAGGTAGAGCCACCGAAATAGTCCGCTTTATGGGAGTGCGGAATAACATTTTCTCCTTCAGTTTGTTTTTCCTCCATTCCCGTGCTCAGATCTTCGTTTGTGAAGCCTACTGAACCGAATTCTCTCCTTTTCCTCGTTTAATGAGTCATCAAAGGAACAAATTGGGGCTTTATGAGCGTCATGAGAGTGTTTGTTGCAAACAAGCGAGAAGAAACCAGGTACTCCTTACTCCGGAGATAAAATAATTAAAACTTTGGGAGAGTCACCGGATAAATGCTGAGGGAAAGGGAAATCAAGAACCGAAAAAGGTTTAACCTCGGTGAAGACAGAGCAGGAGTCTAATTGGTTTCAGTTGTGCAGAGGGAAAGTCCCAACGGAGGGACTTTTGTGTAACCTGGTTGGCTCTGTGATTGCTCCGTTAGTCAAACGCAAGGAAGCTCTCAGCGTATTTTCGGGCAGTCTGATGACGATATTGTAAGGTATAAAGCTCAAAGGAGGGGTTATTCTTTGTGGTGAACTCACCGCCTCGGGCTAATGCAACAAGCGTGTACCTGTGTGGAAGGCTGCATAAAATGGGGCCGCACCGGTAGAAGATGGGCAGCCTCCCAAAGCTTGGAGTAATCTCATCATTCCCTTCTACAGTTATAAGGATCGAAAAAGGCGTGCAGGCCGCGAGAGTTCGATAGCGGTAATAACCCATTTCCTTAATGAGGAGAGTAGGAACACGATGGCATGGGGGAGTGCCCTTCGTATGGCAACACGATGATATCGATTTTCCTTTGCTTTTTGCTCCCACTTTACTGCCGCGGAAAAGGTCAGCCGTATGGCAGACCTGTTTGGCACTCGACAACGTCAAATCTGAAGCCCTGACAGGGCGTTCAACGCTTGTAATTGGTCCCTTCACTCCCTGATTGACGTGAGATGCGATGGAGTGTCCGCAGTTTGTGAAAGATGAATATTGAATAATTACTGATGAAGAAGGGTAAAAATATTTATTGATACCGTCAACTCCTTCTTCTACGCGGTTCAACTCTGCCGTCAATCATCTACAGAACAGACGTACGAGGGAATGCTGAACGCTGTGCGGGACAGACTAATTCCGTTGAGTTTAAAATACAGCAATATTCGCATTATAGGAGGTTACTATGATACTCCATTCGGTATCACTACAACAGAAATCATTTTGTGATAATTATTGCATGTGTTGACTAATAAGTCGAACAAATGGGCAGAAACAGATTTCATTCTTGCGTGAAATGGTCAAGTTTTCCACCAAAATGTTTCTCTCTAATTGATTGAAGAGTGCACGTTTGATGTGCGAACACTATGGACGGTTGCTTTGACCACGGGAAATACGAGTTGTCGTTTTCAAGTAATTGACACAGATGTCTTCAGAAGCTGAAAAGGGGTAGATGTGAAATGACTCCGCAGTAGGAGCTCTACTTTACTACATCGGAGAATGAACAGCAAATTTATGAGAAAAAAATCTGCAAATTCTTACACACGGGTTGGTTATTCCTCGAATGGGGGAAACAGTGGGTGTGGTGGGTCCCAGACCCAATCCAATCGATTCAGGGTCCAAAATTTAGTGGAAAACTATACGACACACGCCTAGGTAGCAGAAATCCCGAAAACACATATTCAAAATGGGTAATAAATACCCAATTTGACCCATTACTTCTTACAGTGGGTGCCAATCGTTCTGGGACCCGTTTCATTGGATTTAGCGTCCAAAATTTCGTGGAAAATGACACCCTACTCGCCTAGATCGCCCAAAATCTCGAAAATCCATTTTTCAAAAAACACATTTTGACCCCTACCCCTCCCCCCCAAATTTAGTCCGATCGGGCTGAACAGTTTCGAGGACCCGTCTCGGCCGGGAACAGACCCCTGACCCAAATTTCAGATTTTTAGAAAATTTTCTACTACCAAAAACGGCGCGGACGATGGACGGCGTACGGCGTACGGCGGACGGACATCGACCTTTTTTGACCAGGACATCATGAAACGTCCAGAAAAAAATTTTGAGCCGAATCGGAGAGGTTGACCATTATCATGAAAACATAGGTTGATTATTCGAGGAATAACCAACCAATAAATAGCTGAGAGCTGGGAAAAAACGTACTGCGCCAACATGCGCTGATGGGGACTGAAGGTCAGGGGAAATGACATTGTACTAGGTACTTTGGCGCTGAAAGGGCTTGTAATGAGGAAAAGAATTTGAGAAAACATATTGAGCTTGTTTAGAAGAATAAGCTGAGAGCAGCGATAGGGGAGCGTCGAGACGGCTAGAGTGATGTTTTAGTAAGGGAGGCAACCTGTAATGGACCCAGGATTTCCCCAGGGGAGGGGCAGTAAGTAAAATTTAAAACAACGTGTAAATGCGCACGTTTTATCACTAAATACACGAATAAACAAATTAATATAGGTGAATACGCAAGTTATAAACAAGTAAGTAACAATCATTTTCTTATTCAGTGGTTCCATTGCTCCTTCTCCTTCACCGAGGTTTGTAAGCCTGTCAAAATAACCGTTCTAAGCTCATCTTCGCGGCAGGACGTAATGCCAATTAAAATTAATGCTAATAAATTAATGCAAGCATTTGAAGTATTGAAAGAATAGTGGCCGCGTGCTGTCTGAATGGCCAAAGATGATTCGACCAAAAACAAAAAACTCCTTCCAATTATTTTTGCACGTTTGAAAAGCGTGTGAAAGGGCCTTTCGAATACTCTGAATATCTGAAATTTTGCAGATTTACTCCTTTTAAAACAATGTAGGTATTTCCGATTTTTACGAACTTCGGACATTCTTCACTGAATTTTAGGCGTTTAATCGATTTAGACGTCCAGGTCATTCTTCATTGAATTTTAGCTGTTCAATCGATTTAGGCGTCCGATTGGTTAAAATTAGTGTTCTAAAGATGAATAGGTACTTTTGAAAAATAAATTGTTGTCCTGAATTCTGAAGACACGTTCTCTCACGCAAGCGGGATCCACCAGGAATAATGTACCATTGTGAAACCATTTGCACCATTTTCTTTTCTCCTTTTGATGTTCTAGGAAAGTGTACCGTGTTTGAAAAGGTCCCGGTTAATAGGAATCTAAATAATTTAGTTACGTACCGACAGTTTTTCAAGTTGGCAGGCATTCACACCCTCCGAATCTCAAGACATGGTACGTTCTTCAAGGGACCTGGAAGCCCAGTGTATCATGAGCTTCTTATTCCTCCAGCTGCTGCAGCACATAAATCTGTACCAATCGTTACCCGGTTTTGCTATCAAGGCTCCCCGATTCGGTTAGGTATTTCTCACCCCTTCGCCCCTTTCTTTTCCTCGCCATTGAAGAGCCATTCGTTATTTTCTTCCCCAGACATTATATTTATTTCTCCGGTTTCCGGAGGATTTATCAGGCTGTTATGGAGAAAAATTTCGATACCTTCGAGGCGCAAAAAGTGATGACGGCGCCCCTCTGCTCGTTATCATCGGGGAAATGGACGCCCCGCGATAAATGCCGTATTGTGACTAGGGAGCAAGGCCACTTTTCACGACATCTTTTCTTTTCTATTTCCGCGCCACTTGAGATCTTTTCCACGATCCGTCACGTCAAACCCCATCTTCGATCGCCCTTGAATTCTCCGGAGACTGTTCCTCTCAACTTCATTCGAATAGAATCAGATCATATTTGCTCAAGCGCATGAACTAGAACTGCCAGGCTGTTTAAACTCGTTGATGACCATTCAAGAATATTTCAGTCCGAGGAAGCGTGGTCCATATGCGAGAAAGAATGGAGAGAACGTTACTGATGAGAGTTGAAATGAAACACTCCCAGCCCTTAAGATATTGTTGTTGTTGGTCTAATTTGGATATTGAGCCCCCATCCTGGCCTTGACCACTGAAACCTGCTATCAGCAGTGGGTTGTATTCTATGTCGATTAAGGCCGGAAAATTAATTTCCTTTAACAACTCAGGGGCGTTCCGTGTCGTTGGATGAGCGTGATGGTTGATGATTTACTACTCCGCTTGATACCATCGGTCAAGGAATTCTGATTAAATGGACGAGGGAGAGAGCGATGCATCAGGAAATAGAATAAGAGCCTCCAAATACACGAATCGGAAAGGGAAAGAGGCCGCAGCCTTCGGCAAGGGCAAAATTGTAATTTGTACGGCATTGTAGTGTGAGTGTGAAACATCGATTAAAACAGCTTTTGTCGCTCGGGGCGACCCTTCAAACTTTAGGTGCTCGACAACCATGCACCCTGACGTCATGAGCCCCTCGTTTGGCTCCCACTCCCTACTACCGTATGCTATCTGTAGTGTTTGAAGGAATCGAAATCAAAGCACTTGTTAATCCACTCAGCCCCCTTGTTTCAATGTTTTGTAACCCTCTGATGTCGTTGCTTACTTGTCTGCCTTACAATGTAGCGATTCAGAATTCAGTGAGCATTGAAATTCGGATCTTGTGCTCAGACTAATGTTGGGGGAGGGATTCTGAATTGATTAATTTTCTAGTTGGAATTGTATCTAGCTAATATGTGTAGCTATATTTTAGTGGAGGAAAAATCAAAAAATATGTTCTCAACTTTATGAATTACAACTTTGATCCCGTCTGCCATCTTTGCGTCATATTGAAATTTATCTTTGATGTTTTTGTCTTCTCGTGATGTGTTTAATCATAGTTCCCAATATTCTGCTGAATTAGTATGAAATCCTCACAAATCCCTACTCAACCCATTTTCCATCTTGTACGAAGTGGAGTGTAGTTAGAAGTGCATTTATTCTCTTCTGTCTCATAACCGTTGTACCTAAACAAACGGAATAAAAAAGAAAGAATAGGAAGAAAGAGCTCTCAGAAAATTAAAAGGAGCTTCTTGAAAGTGAGTGAAGCCCTGGAGGGCTCAACAGTTTCATGCTCAGCGTCGTCTTGTAGATCCACGACTGCGAGTGGAGACGAGCGGTGCCCAGTGATGAGAGAGGTAGTCTTTTCTGCTCGCCTCGAGTTTTCAAGTTTTTTTTTCTTCTTTTTTCTTGATCACGGCATCATAATCACGGCTTCTACGTCACGACTCCGGCGTTAGTGTACTCGGCTTCGCTGCATCACTGGCTGGATGAAAACGTTCCCTCATGTTCCCTTCTACCATCTTCGAGAGCACCAGCAAGCATTCCTAGCTCTCCTACACGATGCGTGGCAGAACTCATCAATCAATGGGAGTGTGGTTGTTGCAGGAGGGCGAAAGCTTCAAGAATATCATTATTTAAAAGGAGTTCTCAACGAGGAAAACTCGAATCGCTTCAATGAATCTAGAACTCATCTAACATTTCCATCTTACCGTGAACAATACAAATATTTATACTAAAAAACCACTATTCATGACTAGAGCGTGAATGTAAGTATACCAAGATCAATCATTCAGCGCGGCGCGTTTTCCCGGAGGAAGTTTCTGAAAGCAGGGAAATAGCCATTGGCCCCCTCAGAAGATCATTAATCGGCTTATATTCCGAAGTTTCATCATTGTTTAGTCAGGCTGGTAGCCGCACACTGAGGGAATCAGCTTTGTTGCAGATAAGTGAATAAATTATCGTTCTTATTCATCTGAGAGTCCTGAATCGATCAAGATAGGTCCTGGACCAATGTGGGATTAGTAATAATAAATTTAGAAAATAATGATAATTCACGAGGGCCAGTTTATCGGCATTCTCCACCAAAACGCTAGAAAAAGGTCATATAATTTCCGCATCAATCGGGAATGTATGCCATGCTGGCTGAACACTTAAGGTTTGATTCCCTCCGCAAGGGCAGAATGATTTCCGCTCAATTCAGGTTTCTTCAGCGAGAAAAAAATTGCATAATTTTGAGTGGTTCAATGCTGATTTCCACCATCAACAATCAGCTTATTGAACATGAAAGCGGCCCTCTAAATTATTGTGATAATATTTTCAAACTGGGTAACGAGGTCCCACTCTGGATGCTTTTGACTTCTTAGGTACATTTTTGATCACATAAAACGGCCTTTAGTGATGGTATCCACCGATTCATCGTTCCCTGAAACGTTTCTACTTGTAGCCTTTTTCCAAATGAAAATATCGAGATTTTTCAAACGAATTTTCCCAACTTCACATTCTTTCGTCTTACAAAGCTGCCCACTTGCTTACATAACTACAGGTTTTACTCTCACATTAACTGACTGAGATAAATGGTATCGAAAAACTGTGGACTTGGGAAACCTGAAAAACCTTGAGTTAAACGAAAATCTTGGTATTCTTTCCCGTGTACCAGCCATTAGCAAATGCACAATTAAGAATTGCTCCAGGCATGATCTTAAACTTGAACTGTTATTGTGCACCAAACCAGCTTAAGCACCACAATAGCAATCTGTGGCCTGCACATTCTTTCCACAGGCTGATTTGAACGTGCTTGCGCACGGCATTTTTCAAATATGAAATCGTCTATTCATAACATTTCTTGGTCGACGGGGGTCAAAAGAGTTGGAAATCGGTCGGGGCTTAGCTCCTAATATGGCAAGAGCTGGTACATGACCTTCAGAACGATATCAAGCGAAACCCCTCGTCATTGCTGGCCCTCGAGGAGCATCAAGGTGATATTATTCACCGAGATCCCTTCGACAACGAATCCCAAATGAGATGATGATGTTTCACGCTCCATTTGCTTATTCAACGTCCAAAAAAAGGAACTCGCTTAGTTCGTTAGGTATTTTCCCCGAATGAATTGAACATGCGACTCAATCATTCACGTACATCTGAGGGTCGTACACCGAAACGTTCTTCCAGGTATTCTGAGATCCACCGCCCACAATATTAGGTAACAGTTACTTTCGATTCAATTTTCCAAAAAGCTACCTTCTAAAGCTATCTGCCTTAAAATATATTCGAGTTTGAAACATTATGAGAAAATCTGATGCTACAAGATGGAGTTATTTGGTGGTGCCCAACTGCCCAATCTAAATTATGGCATTACGGCAATCTTCTGGAAATTATGTTATACATCCAGACACAAAGCTCAAATGCGAGTGAAAAATTCACTGATTTTGGGGCAAACGATTTTCATTGTTTTAAAGCACAAATCGTAGGAACGGGCAAAACTAATATCACCACCATGCATCTTTATTACAAACAACGTTGAACGTTGACCACTAGTTTTTTTTTTTTTTTTTTTTTTTTTTTTTTTTTTTTTTTTTTTTTTTTAAGGCACTTACTCTGAGAAAAATTCCTTTGATTCACAATGTAAACATGAGTATTCTCTAGATGTAAATTTAAGAGGGAATCGAACAGTTGAAAATATCAAGCCCAATTCTGTGATAGGAAAGAGCGGTCATCACTCTCCAAGTCGTATGTATTCATTTATTTACGGTTTCAATTTATTGGTTTGTCATATTCTGAATTGAAGGGGACCATAAATTTGTTCAAACAACATAATATTGATTCCTCACAGGCCTAAGCTCTCTAATAAAGACGCAATACCTGTCTCCGAATTCACTGCATATTGGAAGGCATTTGATAACATACTGTTTCTCGCGATATCACGCGGATATTTGTGTTTTTGGTAATACATTTATCTCGGTTTGAATGTATGTGTTATAAACTCCATTCTCGCAAATTACCGTAGAGGAATAATTAATTTTACATATGCCTGGTTCATTGTTAATGGAGGGCCTTTGAAGTGGGAATGTAGCAGCAATGTAAATGCGTGTATATTATTTTAAGGTTAATTGGTGCGCTCTTGCCTAAATTATAAGCTTGAAATATGAACTCTCTTGCTTTGTACGTGTGAAACTCACATTCGAGTTTACATTGCACTACCGATTCTCTCCGAACACGGAAAGCGCGATGGTATTTTTGTTATTCCCCGTAAAACCCCCGGGAACGAGTTTACGACGGGTTTTATTCGGGATCAGAGATGGCAGCGTGAGAGGAATTTTCATGTGGCAATAAAACGCTTTTCTCTGGACAACGAGCAGATCTGCAGTAAAATATATATAAAACAAAAGAGCTGTTTTTCGATAGATAACCGAAGCGTTTAGCGCCACCAAAAAAGTGCTCTCACTCTGAAAGCATCGTTTTGATCCCAGAAAAGGTTATTTCGGAATAACGTCCAGTGTTATGTGGATTAATGTGATCGAGAAGGTACAATGAACTATCGAAATCTAGGTTGTGTCAAGTGAGGCGTCAGCAGACTCTTTTGTAATCGAGAGCCTCTCCCCCCACAGTAATTTTATTGATGGCTTCCACGAGCACTTATAATAGTGGTTCGAAGGGTGATTTCCCCGAATTTAGACGCCCTGGAATTCCCTCTTTTCTCTGGCTTTTTGGTTAGTCAGGGGAGGGTCCGACCATCGAATAGAGGGATCACTGCTGTCAAGGAATGCTCTGGTCCACGCATCTTTGGATAATTGCGCACGGCTGTGCACTGCTCGAAGATTCACTATATCTGCTTTGGATTATATGTAAGATGCACTGATAATTTAGACAAAAATGTTCGGAATAAGTTGACACGTCTAGGAGCTTGTTCAGTACATATCACAGACGGTATAGTTCATGCTGTATAATGTGATGCTTAACTGATATATTCAAGGAGTCAAAAAGTAAGATTCTCAAGTTTCCATTCACTCATATCTGAGTTCATAGGGAACAGAAAGGAATCTGGTTTTTAGCAATTTTGAATTTTTCTTAATAGCAAAAATTACACACGGGTTGGTTATTCCTCGGACCAGGCAAATGGAGACTCATTTCTTCAATATGGGGAAAACGGGAGAAACAGTGAGCGTGGCGGGTCCCTGACCCATTCCAATCAATTCAGCGTCCAACACTTTGTGGAAAACGACATCCCACACGCCTAGGTACCAGAAATCTCTAAAATCCACTTTTAAAATAGGTAGAATTTAGAATCATAACCTCTTCCTAAGGGTGTCAATCGTTGCGGCACCCATCTTATCGAATTCAGCATCCAAAATTAGTCAAAAATGATGCCCCACGCACCTAGATCGCTTTAAATCCCGGACGACGTACGGCATACGGACGAATATTTGCTTATTATGATCTAGACACCTTGAAACACCAAGAGAAAACATTGAGAGGTTGACTTTCTGTATGAAAACATAGGTTGATTATCCATGTAATAACCAACCAAAACTGCCACTTGATCATTGGTTGATTTCAATTCAATGATTTAATTCAGGGAATAACCAACCAAAACCTACCAATAAGCCAATCGCGTGGACAATAAGGGTGATTTCAATCCACTACTTTCTTCGGTTAACGAGAAAATATTCGTGTTGAGTTTGATAATATTGGAACATTTTTCATTCGATCAGATATGAAGAACTCGAGAAAACTCGTCATTTTGCCACTTGACAAGTTGACGGCTTGATCGACTTCGTGAAACTACGAGATGGTTGCGCTCAACCACAAAAATCTCACTCTAACTCATGAACTGTATTTCTAACATCACTGCTTCCGTAATTGAACTTGAGCTTACAGTAAATTATCGATTGGTGTCTTGGCTAACGACCCGACAAGTTTGATAGGTATTTGCCGGAGGCCCTCCGTTATGTCAACCCACTTAGCGAAGTCTCGTTGCCCTTGAAATGGCAAGGTCGTAAACGATGCCGAAAGAGAATTGTTCCTACCTCTTATCGAAGAGCATTAAATTTATTCCTCCAAGACGAAAATTGAAGGTTATTTTCAATTCCAATGATTTGATTTTATTCAGCATTTGGTTCTGAACTAATAATCAATTAATCAATAGTTTTGTTCGGTTATTTGGTGCCAAAGCAGCGCGCTAAACCTACAACCTCCTGAACTGCAGCTTCTCCTTAAAACTACGACCAATCAATTTCCTCCAAGAAGTACAAATAATTTAATTTTATGCAGACTAAACGGATGGAACGAAATTAAGTTCTAAACTTGAGGTTTTTGTTTACTTCTGTTTCAGTTGATTTTCAGTGGAGAGTACACAAAGGCGATGAACAAGGACTGGCATTCGGGGCACTTCTGCTGTTGGCAGTGTGACGAGTCTTTGACGGGCCAGCGCTACGTTCTCAGGGATGATCACCCCTACTGTATCAAATGCTACGAGTCCGTCTTCGCCAACACTTGCGACGAATGCAACAAGACCATTGGAATCGACTCTAAGGTAACTTAGCAAGAAATTGTGTTTTCTATATTCTCAGTCCAATTTCACTCCGAAGGGTTAGTGTGTGAAAGCTTTCTAAGTTGGAATGCTTTTTCATTGTGTACTGGCGCCTTTCCATTTACAAGCTCAAAGCAGGCTAAGCCCCGGAGGAGCATTTCCGCTGTCGATGCGGCATGCTTCCATCAAACCCACCGCCGATAACATTTTTTCGGAGTCCAGAAGAGGGTGGGTATTGGAGTTCAAAGGTCAAACAGCTAGTAAGACCCACCCACGGACGCCCGTTGCAGCCCTTTCCCTCGAATGGGCACCCTATTCGGGCTCTTCCGTTGAATGAGACCCGGTAGAGCGCTTTCAATCTACCCATGACCATCGGCGAAGTTATTCTCGTGGTCTCAAGATCACTCTCTGTTCTTGGATTTCATTCAGACGACCAGCTTCGAAGCGGTTACGGTTTGTAGGCCTTCATGACATCATTGCCCTGACTATTTTATGTCTCCACTCTTCCGGTGACCGAACATTTATTTCCACCCGACCGCCCTCTGAGATTGGTCTCCAAGTATAATCACATACTCATAGTATTAGCATCAAACGTTTGGAAAACAAGGAAGTTACGACAATGTCGGCCCCTAATGTATTTCAAAGCGTTTTTATCATCATTAGCTTCAGATTCGAAAAAACGCTGCAAATTCTTACACACGGGTTGGTTATTTCTCGGACCAGGCACAAGGAGACTCATTTCTTCAACATGGGGGAAATGGGGAAAACAGTAGATGCGGCGGGTCCCGGACCCATTCCAATCGATTCAGGATCCGAAATTTTGTGGAAAATGATACCCCACACGCCCAGGTACCAGAAATCCCGAAAACACATAATCAATATGGGTAATAGATACCCATTTTCACCCATAACCTCTTCCAGTGGGTGCCAATCGTTCTAGGACCCACTTCATTGGATTCAGCGTCCAAGATTTAGTGGAAGATAATACCCCACACGTCTAGGTACCGGAAATCTCGAAACACATATTCAAAATGGGTAATATATACCCAATTTGACCCATAACTTCTTCTAGTGGGTGCCAATCGTTCTGCGACCCATTTCATTGGATTCAGGGTCCAAAATTTAGTGGAAAATGATACCCCACTCGTCTAGATCGCCCAAAATCCCGAAAATCCACTTTTGAAAAAACACATTTTGACCCCTACTCCGCCCAAATTCGGTCCGATCGGGCTGAAAAGTTTCGAGGACCCGTCTCGGCCGGGAACAGACCCCTGACCCAAATTTCAGATGTTTAGAAAAATTTTCTACTACCGAAAAACGGCGCTGACAATGGACGGCGGACGGCGGACGGCGTACGGCGGACGGACATTGACCTTTTCTGATCTAGACACCATGAAACGTCCAGAAAAAAATTTTGAGCTGAATCGGAGAGGTTGACCTTTTGCATGAAAACATAGGTTGATTATTCAAGGAATAACCAACCAAAACGTTAATGATTTGCCTCAGATTCGAACCTGTCTGTCCATACTACCTTCCAACAGCTACACCTAACTAAATTTATAATTTAATTTGATAAAATCTCTAGAGAACTCGGAAATGACGTCCTAGATTTCTCCAAATCAAGGCGGGGAAATGGTTTACCCGTGCGTTTATCTCCTCATCTATGAATCAACTCAAACTAATTCACTATTATTCAAGAGTGGCTCGACAACACTGTACTCTTAGTGCATACTATGGGTTGCTGTGAGGTTTCTGTTAATTGAGCACTTTTCATGCTAAAAACCCACACTGAGAGTAGCTCTGCTAGGCCTAGTATCGAAATGAAAAGAACAACCGAACAACATAGAGGTATTGCATTATTTTCTTGAGAAGATTATTGAAAAAAAAAACCAAGGGTATTCAATTCAAACTCAGCAAATGGAAGGAAAAAACTGCATTTCTCTTCGTCGTCTTCAGAATGTTGGCTATTCAAGAGAAGGGCCGGATAAAGTGGGCCTTTTTCTTTACGTCTCCTTGAGAGAATGATAAATTCACTTAGGGAGCGGTTTTTTTGAGTTTGGAAAATAATTAGGCAAGGTCCTTTCATCCGAATCAAAAGAAGGCTTGCAACTCAAATTTTTTGCTCTCTTGGCTTTTCCCTCTTCGAACTCATCTTCAGAGTTGATTAAAATCGAGAATCTAATTATCCGCGTAATTACTATAAACTCTGGACGGTAGTTCTCGCACCTGGGAGATACTTACTTGTTTTTTTTATGAAGACAATCCATTCCCATTCCTTCATCCCTGCTCGAAATCGAGGGGGAATTTAATCTGAGTAATCACGATTATATTAGAAGACAACTCATACATTCTGAAGCTGATTCTGTAGATTTTTTCAGAAAAGTGATACAAAGAATAACTACTTAATTATGATTTTTTAACGATATATATCCAACCACGTTTTGGTTGGTTATTCCTTGAATAATCAACCTAGGATGTTTTCATGCAAATGGCCAACCTCTCCGATTCGGCTCAAAATTTTTTTCTGGACGTTTCATGGTGTCTAGATCAAAAAAGTCAATGTCCGTCCGCCGTCCGCCGTACGCCGTTTTTGGTAGTAGAAAATTTTCTAAAAATCTGAAATTTGGGTCAGGGGTCTGTAACCGGCCTAGGACTGTTCTCTAGAGATTTCATCAAAATATATTATAAATTAGTTGGTTGTAGCTGTTGGAAGGTAGTATGGACAGACAGGTTCGAATCTGAGGGCAAATCATTAACGTTTTGGTTGGTTATTCCTTGAATAATCAACCTATGTTTTCATGCAAAAGGCTTTTAGAAAAGGTCAATGTCCGTCCGCCGTACGCCCGTCCGCCGTCCGCCGTCCTGATATACCTGCGCTAGACTGTTCCTGAGGCCATGTGGCCCATTACAGTCTATCCCAGTCGTGTTTCCCTTCCCTTTTTTCTTTTTCTTTGCGCTAGATTCATCTGGGAGCCCCGCTCTATGGCTCCATGGCTTCCCCTTATATTTCAGGCACCCCACCCTCTTCCGGCGTCCGCCTGCCTGTGGCAGCCCAGGGTGGATCTCGTGGAGGTGCCGGGTTTTCCAAGGGGTCTTTGTTCAATCTTTTGCTCTGCTAGGCCTCCGTACTAACGCGCTCTTCTTGTGCTTGCGGTCTTCCATCATTGCATGCTAATGAGCTTTAGGGTGGGGGTGGCTGTGGAGCTGTTGGGACTTAGTGCTTAATGTGGTGGTGGCGGCACTTACTCGCCACATTACTGGGCTTCACTGAACGTACAGGCATTTTGTAGGGGTACCTAAATAGGAAAACACCCCACCTGTGTCCTCCACTCAGTTTATTCTTCAACCCTTTTCTTTGTGCTCCCACAGTCCTGCGAAGGAGTCCTTTGCTAAAAACCGCTGTAGGTAGGGCGAGTACTAGGATATTCCTCCCCTGCCTGGCTAAAAACCTAAATTTAACTATGCCTAGCCTAAAAAAAAAAATTATTACAGAGCGCACTATCACATTTTATTTAAAAGACTAGGGGGGAAGAGCAGTACTTGTTATTCCTCCTTCCCCAAAGGCTTAGGTCTAGACCAACCCCTGAGCACACCCACCACCTGGACGGTAGGGAGGGGGATAAATCCCCGCCAGCCTCCTGGTTCCCGTCTTGTAGGGTTTCCCGTACTGCAGGGTGTTACTAGCCCAGAAGAGCCGACAGGCCCAGGAAAAAATAAATAAATAAATTAAAATCAATAAATAAGGCCCCTGCGCCAGGCACAGAAATAACCCAAACCTAACCAATATGCTGCCTCCCCCAGATAGACTGGCAGGGGTCCCCCAACCAGCGACACAATACTTACTAATACTAATATCACGTCGCTTAACCTATACGCGTCCAGTCACATATATTCACATTCACACAGATGAATAAATATAGAGGCAAACATACTGGGGAGAGGAGAGTACTGGTATAATTTCCTCCCTCTCCCTTCTAAAAGAAACCTATCCTATGAATAAAACCTACGTAAAAACAAAACCCTTTATTGATGGCAATTCGTCGCTCTACCTCATGACGTGGACTCCTTCGCCTCTTAGTGCAGCCCAGGCCAACGCAAACTTTCTGAATGCCCCAAATTTCTGACACGTGTCAATCAGTTCAGAGAGTTCGCCTGTCGTGTCAGCCCAGGACTGCAATCCGGCTCTAGCGGCGTCATGCAGGGGGCAGTTCCTGACTATGTGTTCAGCTGTTTGCCGTCCGCCGTCCATTGTCAGCGCCGTTTTCGGTAGTAGAAAAATTTTCTAAACATCTGAAATTTGGGTCAGGGGTCTGTTCCCGGCCGAGACGGGTCCCCTCGAAACTTTTCAGCCCGATCGGACCAAATTTGGGTGGGGTAGGGGTCAAAATGTGTTTTTTGAAAAATGGATTTTCGAGATTTTGGGCGATCTAGGCGAGTGGGGTATAATTTTCCACAAATTTTGGACGCTGAATCCAATTAAATGGGTCTCAGGACGATTGGCACCCACTGGAAGACGTTATGGGTCAAATTGGGTATATATTACCCATTTTGAATATGTGTTTTTGAGATTTCTGGAACCTAGGCGTGTGGGTATTATTTTCCATAAATCATGGACACTGAATGATTGGAATGGGTCTGGGACCCCGCCGCACCCACCGTTTTCCCATTTATATATAGTTTACGTTTTAAATCAGTCGTGTGTACTTATCTATTTCTTCGGACAAGGCCCAACTACCAATGGTAGCCATTGGGGAACTTATGGTATACTAATATAATGGAATAATATGGATAATATGGAATAATATAATGGAATAATAATAATAGTAATTTATGGAAAATAGGCTTTCTCTATTTTTCTTAAGAAGTAACCTTCATAGCTGACTATGCGTCATAGAGCAATACAAAAATGAACAGTCAGTTCGATGATAGCCTTAGACTTTACTTAACCTTAGACGACTTTCATATTTGCGCTCTGGTGGCAGCTGGGCCAAACGTCGACAAACTGTTATTGGGTCAAGTGAGTCCATATCAATATCCATACGAGGTACGAGGTTGAAACGTTGAAAATACGAGGTAGCCGAAAACCGGAAGAAATGCATTTTTTTCTCAAAAGAAATGATGAAAGCTTACATTTTGAGCAAAATCGAGTAGGTATTATCTTTTCCTTTTTAGTGATAATATATTGGATATTTTGGGTCACAAAGTTATTTTCAGGGCCTTTGGTGTCATTTCACCTGGAATCTTGTAAAACAATTTCCAGAATTACAACTGAAATGTGCTTAACCAAACACCAAAACACGATTGTGAAATTGTTGGCATTGGAAGATTAGATTTGTTCAGCTCCCAAATAGAGAAACCGCTTAATATAGTTTACGGAGCTCTTATGCAATGCTTACGACAACTTGACATGAATTTTAAAAAATGTTCAATTATCTCGATGACCGCTCCCTGACCATTTGGAATGGTTTCAAGATAAAAAGCGAATAAGCTCCGCACCGATATTTCATGTTTTCCCCCGGCTAATACCTTACCTACTAGTTCCAAAAACAACCTGAAACACCGAATTTACGATCGTGTCTCGAGTGGGCGTTGGGACAAAACAGAAAGAAGTAGAAAACTCTCGAGGGAAAGAAAAACTCAACTTTGGGAACAGGGGTGGAACTGCAGGAAGAATTATAATATTGTTGCCGCGTTGAAAAGGTTGAAATCCGAACAATCCTCTCAAGGTTAGGAACCACTTTGGGAAAACAAGATAGTCGAAGAGTTGGAACATTGAAAAAGAAGTTGAGAGGGAGGTTAACTCTTGGAGTCTAGAGAAAAATACCTACAGATAAGTACCTGGTCAAGTAAGTAGAATACCTGAAATTCTTAACTACATTTTATCTCTTCAACTCATGTATGAATCAAGTTTATTTCCAATAGAGTGCGCCCATTATTTTATTTTTTTATCTATTAATTTATACATGTTACTGAAGATATTAGCCGTTCAGGTTTTGCTCAAAATATAAGCCTCTGGTAGTAAGAAACTGCAAGATTCTGTGACGATGGCTGCTCAAACTATCTATTGCAACCTTCAATTGGCTCAACTTTGATCTCTACTATTGCCTGTCGGCACTTGAGCTGACCAGAAGGATTAGCTATTCTGGTTTTTAGTGCTTATGTGAAGTCAAGGCAGTTATCATTTCATCGGTGCAACGGCCAACTGCCGCTAGATTACACCAATGATAATTGTATCGTTTATTGTTCCAGTTTTCTCATCTATGACACGCTCATCTGTGTTTTAGGTGGTCCCAGCTATGTTGGTCTTACTTTTCTTACTTATTTTTCACGTCTATGATAACGTTACAAATTCGAAACCGAATTCCTGGGATATATCTTCAATGTTTCCTTGGTTAACCAAAACCAAAACCAAAATGTGTGACTTTTTAACCCTAGGAAGTATCCTAATTTGGCGTGGAAGTGATACAGTGCAGCTCGGATTTGTAGGTAATCGAATCACCACTCTGAAGTACCATTTCCTAGTAAATTATTCGTAAAATAAGGCTATACCCATCACAGTTTTGAATCTTTACTCTATTGAAACAATCAAATAACCTCTAAGGACGGAGGATATCGTATTCCAGGATCTTTCCGAGGTTGCCGTTCCTCCGAGTGAAATGGGTATTTACGTTGCTTTACAATAATTGAATTTTGGATCTTGGGAAAGTAAACAGACGGAAGGGCTCAGCTTATTATTGAAAGCTCATCTCAGAAACGGTATCGGCTCGTATAACTGAAATGAGATGATCAAGGTCGTCGAAATTGTTAACCCTTCCATCGGTGAAATGCGTATCTGTATTTTCTCGTGAACTGTCGAATTGAGAAGAATGAACATTTATATTGAACACGGCTCATCAGAAAGGTGAATGTAAATTTTAATGACGGAAACTATGGAGCAATATTACAGGGGTTGTAATATCGTCCTCAAGACGTTAGTTCAATTTATAATTGATTAGGGATTTACGTGGCCAATTTGTGATGATACCTGAGCGTCCGCCAGTGTCTGTTTTCTAATTTCTGCACCACTCAAATGAGGAAATTCGCTAAAAATTAAATATTTCAAGTTGATTCTCAGAAATGAGGTATTCTTACGCTAATTTTTCTTATTACGGTCAGACTCGGTTTGCTAACAATCTCACGAATTTAGGTTAAAATACGTGTTTTTTCTGTGTTTATTTATTTATTTATTTATTTTTTTTTTTTTTTTTGCTATAGCCTTGAACAGAAGGGCGAGCGATCACTATCGAATAGTTATTTTTCAGCTTTATTCGGCAATTTCGGTGTGGTCCAGAAGTCAGGTTTAAAACATTGGAACCCTACTGTATTTTCAGAGAGATTTAAAATGCCCCTAATCGTTTTCACTTCGTCAATGGCAAAATGGAGCAGCGAAAAGATGAAAATTTGCAAAGCCTATCCAATAGCCGATATTCAGGTATATCCTACCCCTCCACCTTTGCTCACGCCCCCAGAAATTCCGATATCTTCCAGTTGGTTTTCAGTGGGGAATCTCATCCTTGTTCCTCCCACTCTCTTCCTTTTCGCTCGAAAATTCTGCGAATTACGGTAGATCGTATTGAGCGGCGCTCTACTCGGAAGAAGGGCATTTCATTATGTTACGAACACATTCGCAGCCATCACATGTGATGAAAGCCTTTTTTCTGCTGTAGAGTGATATGCGGACCTCACCAGTGTTTATCTTTCCTTGAAACTCGCAATTAATTGAAACGGTTTTCAGTGAATTAATAAAATTCTCTGTCGCTACCTGGTTGGCATTGCTTTTTTCAAATATTTACTCATTCATACGGTTTTCGAGCACACCACATTTCAAAAGAAACTCCTTTGCTTTGCTACTTCAATAAGTACGAGTATATTGACCTGAAGCCACTGGTGAAACTGTCGTACTTCTTTTAAAATTGATACATACGTAACTTAATAATTTTGTGAAATTTTCCCCGGCCAGTGAGTCGACATGGTCCTATATTGTTTGGGGTTTAGTTGGCAACATTGGTTCTCCTAGAATGTGAGACATGAAATCTCGGGAATAGGAGACGGTAGTACGAGAAATCGTGAAAACATTCAACTATTGATAATATATAACGTTAACGAAAGTACGAGTATAAATGTTAATTAAAATGCAATGAGGTGGACACGTGTCTCTTGATTGGTTCACCGCATAACCGATCAGACTTGCAGGCTTGTAGTATCTTCGAGATCGAAGGCGCTCGCGTTCACAAATAATTTTACCTGATCCGGGCGGAGAACCACCATTACGTATTCAGTAGTCAATCTAAATTGTCCAGCGGCTAACATCACCATCTTGATTCTTAATAACCTAATTCCACTGCTGAGCATTGATAATAATTATAATGAATAATCGAACTGTGAATAGATTACATAGTATAGGAACGAAAGCGGGTAATAATTTACATCTCTCTCTTACATCCTCTTTGACCGGTTTTGAATGAATAGTTACTTGAACATTATGGTCATTATCTCACAATAAGTAATGACCTATTTTTCTCCGCTAAAGTCAACCAATCCGGCTGCAAAAGTTATGTTTTTTTTTAAAACACCTAAATATACTTGCCAAATCCGAAATTTCGGTCAGTGTTTCAGGCCTCAGTTGGTCCTCGCATTATTCCAGCCCAATTCGACTAATTTCCTGAATCTATTAAGATGGTTTTTGGATCATGTCTTGCCAACGGCTGTTGGTTATTGGGGAAAATGGGATTTCAAGACTCTTTGACACATTCGCTCCTGCGACGACCCCAACAACTCAATGTGGCACTGATGTGGCTATAATTGTACAAAATTAGGTATGTCTCATATCGTAGAATAATTTTTCCTTTCCTCTTTTGTTTTCTAGGACTTGTCTTATAAGGATAAGCATTGGCACGAGGCGTGCTTCTTCTGTAACAAGTGCAGAGTTTCCCTCGTCGACAAGCAGTTCGGCAGCAAAGCTGACAAGATTTACTGCGGCAACTGCTACGATGCTCAGTTTGCCTCCAGATGCGACGGATGTGGCCAGATCTTCAGAGCTGGTAAGTAGAATTTTCTCTGCAAGTAATAAGTGTTGTTGTAGGTTTGTAGGACAAAAGGGATGGACTCATAACACCGCTGAATCATAACCTAAATCATCCACCGCATCCATGAAAATCGATTTTCATGCATTAGGTACTTCTGCAGACATAGGTTTATTTATGTCTCTGTATTCATCAGTCAAGCCTCAGAGACTCAAAGCCCTTGGGGCTCAATAGATTTCAAATAAATTTTTGGTTGGTTATTCCTTGAATTCAATTCGAATCAATCTTTTTCGCGATTCCGGCAATTTAGGCGTGTGGGTTATCACTTTCGACTGAATTGTGGACCGTTGTATCCACTGAGACGGGTCCCGGACCGATTGGAGCCCTCTGGAAGGGGTTATTGGCCAAAATCTATACCTCATCTGCCCATTCCGAATGTGCCACTTCGAGATTTGTAGTACCTAGGTGAGTGGGGTATCACTTCCCACTAAATTCGGGCCCTTGAATCGATTGGAATGTGCTCCATGCTCCCTGATCCGAGGAATATAACTAACCCCGGCGAATGTTGAACTTGCAGCGCTTTTTTCTTCAAACTATCCGTATGCAACTGTAATGCGGAGAAAAACGTCCAAAAGAGGTCAAATAGAGAAGGAAGGTGGCGGTCAAACAGACGCTGAGTATCTCCCTCTTGGTTTCAGGGAGAAACTGTCCAGTAGGCAAACGAAGGAATTTCACAAGTTGAAATACTAGGCAAGCAACCCTCAAACTAACCACCACCAATTCTCGGAAAGGAGCAAAGCTTCTTTCTCTTCATTCGTGTCGTGGCTCTACTAGAAACATTGAGGGGCCATCTACTTGCGATTATCCAAACTAAGTTTTCCTTGACATGAACTCCTCTGACCTTGTCATTTAGATAGATCGATAGATCAGGTTTTCGGAGGCCTGTATTCGACTTCCTGAAGTTTCTGTAGTTAGTGGAAAATTTGTGGACTGTTCAAAAATTGTGTTTAATCTAAAGTCATTAGAAGATGTAGGGTATAATTTAACTGATATTCTCTGAACTCCTGGGAAAGAAAAAAGTACGTAGTAAGTTAAAAATAAATAAATAAATAAATAAATAAATAAATAAGGAAAGATAAGGATCTGAAGTACGAACTCGGTGACGGGGATGGTGGGAGGAAATAAAGCAATTCACTGTGTCGTATTGAGGACCAGGAAAACCCGTCAGTGTTTAACGTCGCCCATCTCCGGGTACCGTCCGTTAGAGCTGCCGATGATGGCACACTTGTCATTGTGATTTCACAAAGAGCCCCTTGCCTCGCTTCCTAGTATCTATCAAGGAAAGCGCTTAATTTATATAGGCACAAAACCGCCGTAAAATGGAATCACCTGGCTATCGCTCTCGTACTCGGTATAGTATAATCGGAACTTCTGCTCGCCATAAACTTTTGACTTATCTTCCCTTTCCTCGTCCGAGCGCCCTTCTCCCGTATTGTCGTTTGGGCATTGCCAAATCGGGTAACTTCGGCAATCTTCGAGGCCCTGCCTTCATAAACTACCTGGGAAAACTCAATGGCTCCGGGAAACCGTTCTTCAATCGGTATATAGTTAGGGAGTCACCGCTCAGCCAAAAACTTCCCAATCGTCGCCTTTTTTTTTTCGCCCTTCTTCCTCATTTTCGAATCTGTTTTTCGCTATTTTACCACCGGGATTTGTTTTCATCCTCATTTCCAACTGCCGTCCTCAGGCGTTGAGATTTCTTCGTTCTCATTCGTCCGCTCGAAACTTCGTACTTTCTTGGCTTTGTTGGATTGCTTACATTATTCAAATATAGCTGGAACATTAGCTCACCTGCATCTATTCTCCGAACTTTCCT
>CM034007.1:18406404-18477468 GCA_019603395.1 Cyrtorhinus lividipennis | reverse complement strand
ACAAAAAAGGTTTCATAACTAGGTACCGATAAAGATACGGGGAAACATTCAGCAAATAATAATAACACAATTGATGACAATGTTTTTTTGTGAAAAGTTGAATCCACTCAGGTAAAAATTCTGTTCTGATTAGAGATTTGATTCGACCGTTCGTGGAACCGTGTTAAATAACAATAGGAGAGTCGTTGAAAAAGAAATATCTGACCAGCTTCAACCCACTTTTCTAAACATTTTGTGGATGTCTCTTCACAACCGCCTCAAAGCGATGAAACTCATTCTTCGAAGCGAAACCCGAGTATTATCTGATACGGAATCACATCCTCTGAAAGAGAGGATTTTCAAATTCTTTGGCCTGCGCTCAATAGGTGCCCGTTGCCCATATAGCTGATACGGGTATTGTTGCATCTTCATTGTTGATTGGTTATTTAATCCTCGCTTTTTCCTTTTCAGGAAAACTGCCAGAATTACATACGGATTATCGCGAAAACGGAACAGGGTAATTTGATCGTCTGTGGAACGAATTCATTCAAGCCCGTCTGTCGGGAATACGGCATTGCGGTGAGTTTTATTAAATGTATTTTTCTTAATCCTTTTCGTGTCAATATGCATTGAAGTATTTCTTTTTTTTTCACGTGTTTTCATCCTGTATCATTGTATCTCAGGCCGGATCATACAATTTTATCAAAGAAAAGCCCGGTCAAGCTGTCTGCCCCTACGATCCTCTTCATAACAGTACGGCTGTTTATGTTGGTCAGTACTTGCAACGACGTGGTATCGACCATTTTTATACAGATGTTGATTTACATAACGATATACTAACTATTATCTAACTCATAATTTCAGATGGCGACCTGTACACTGGCACGGTCGCCGATTTTTCTGGAATGGACCCAATTATTTATCGGGAGCCGCTCCAAACCGAACAATACGACTCGATGAGTCTCAACGGTGAGTTATTGAACTGAGGCGTTGAATTTAGGCTTTTGTATAAACCTCTTGCAGCAGGTTTTCTTGGCCCTGTGTCCTCGCTTGTCCCACTGTAAATTTGTCACTTGAAACGAAATCTTTGACCTCTTTTAGTGGTTATTTGCAGGAACCTAACAGATTCGAACCTGAAAGGAGCCCCTACACTATCAAGCTGCTTGATCAAATGCTTGACCAAATTGATTGTATCAAGCGTGATTGATAGTTTAGAAGCCCGTTTGACGCTTGAACCAAGCGTTGACGGTGATTGATAGAAATTTTGAATGACTCAAGCGGTTGATGAAGCGGCTTGATAGTCTAGGGCGATTTCTGTCAAGCATTGCGAGCATTTCCATTCTAAATCCATGCCAGACAACAGGTACCTCAATGTGATAGACCATCTCTGACTTGCAGGAATCGCTTCACGCATTTTTGTATCGTTCTTCTCAATGTCAGGGCAAAGTAAATCCAGTAGATGATCAAAACTTTCTTGATCCATTCTCAAAAAGTTCCTGTAGTCCTCTGGTTCTGAATCACACAGGAAGTTTAGGAGATGTTCATGAGTGAAGCGGTTTCTCCACTCCTTGGACCACCGTCGTTTTTTCTTATCCTTCTTTTTCTGCTTCAAGGCAACCAATGTTGCGATTAAGAAGCCCAAATGTGCATTCAACACCATTTTAATCGAAGAAGCAATTAAAAATGAGTAATTATTTATTACAATTAGTTTTAATCGAAAAAGCAAAAGTACGATCGCAACAAACTCCGTACTTCCACTTCGACTGACGAGAGAGTTTTGATCAAAAGATTGAAGGGTTGATTGAAGCACGCTTGAAGCTCCCATCAATCAGAGGGTCAAGCATTTGATCAAGCGGCTTGATAGTGTAGGGGCTCCTTTAGATCTGAGAAAAGTCACAAAAAGTAGCAGAAATTACATACAAATCACGCTTGACTTTTCAAAATGCTTTTAACGATCTGTTTTAATTTTCAGCTCCTAACTTTGTGAATTCGATGACCCAAGGAGACTTCGTTTACTTTTTCTTCCGAGAAACTGCGGTTGAATACATAAATTGTGGAAAGGTAACGATCATCAGCTCGACAGTTGATATTTTTCTCGTCTTAACTAATATACCAATATAATCCACGAACAATGAATTATCCACATAGGATATTTTACTCATTACATCATTCGTTGGTTGTTTAGGCTGTTTTTTCGAGAGTTGCCAGAGTTTGTAAATATGACCAAGGGGGCCCTCACAGGTTCAGGAACAGGTGGACATCGTTCCTCAAATCTCGGCTCAATTGCTCAGTCCAAGGAGATTTCCCTTTTTACTTCAACGAGATCCGTAAGAAATCGACAAATTATTGTTAACATAATACGTATATCATAGTGTAAACTACACTCGCCCCATAATTTAGAACCAAATAAGCTAACATTATTGTTCCAGAGATGTCGTCAAAGGTACATGTTACTCGTTACTGTTGGTAGAAACATCGTTGGCTTATTCAATTATTCATTCGCATTTTGTCAATTTGCAGAATCCACTACCGAATTAGTCGAAGGCACGTACGGGTCAGTAACGACCCATCTGTTGTACGCTGTATTCACCACTCCTGTGAACAGTATCGGAGGATCTGCAGTGTGCGCCTTCGCTTTACAAGATATCACTGATACATTCGAAGGAAATTTCAAAGAACAGTCAGAACTCAATTCAAATTGGCTGCCTGTTCAAAGCGTTAAAGTAAGGCGTTATCAGTTATCTTACACCATCGTGGTGCAACCTACTTCAAATTCTGGATTCTAGGAATCTTAATCCTGTCTGTTATCTAATACTTTATAATTGGGAATGATTTCAGGTTCCTGATCCCAGACCAGGCCAGTGCGTAAACGATTCGAGGACGCTTCCCGATCTGACGTTGAATTTTATCAAAACGCACGCTCTAATGGATGAATCTGTTCCATCGTTTTTCCGCCAACCAATCCTCGTTCGCACAAGTTTTCAGTAAGTTTGTTTCCAAAAGTATTTCTTAAACCTACTGAAGTTGACTATTAAGCCGACACACGGTTCTCTTTAAGCGCATTCTCTTGGATTTCCTCTAATCTATCTGCCCGAGTATCCGCTTGGTATCTCTATTGTGAGTGCATCTTGAACTAGGCGTGACAAAAACCCCTAAAAAACGTTCAAGAACAAGCCTTTGATTAAAAGTGTTCAAAAATCTGACATTTTCGCGACGAGTCGAGACTCCGGTCTGACCTGATGAATCGTGTTCGTACAGTGGATACAATGTTCGAACCATGTTTCGTGCTGTACAATAATTTGCGAGTACGACTGAGCTTTTTGGTGGCTGCTGGTTTCATGTGAAACTCGACCATGCTGACCATGAGCCAAGAGTGACGAAACTGTGAAACAGTAATCCCGCTAAGGGCGTTTGGTTTGGGGTCGAGAATCATTATAGATGAAAAGACAAAATGTTCCGACATTTGGGATTGGAATTTTCAAAATGTAAATTTTCCCCCCTATTTCAATTTTTTCCGGCGATCGGGCGGAAAATAAAATAGTCACAACTAGGACCAAATTGAAATCTGCGTGCGAAAATAAATTAATTTTTGAGCACTTTACAGGCTTTTTGCGACCCAAACGGTGAACGGATGAGAATTTTTTGAAGAAAAAGTTTTTTTTTTTTTTTTTTTTTTTTTGGTCAACACGAATCTAAGGGTGTCTCACTGTAATAAAAACGATAACACAAAATCGCAGGAAAGTAATTATTAGAGTAATGCAAGAAATTTAAGCAATTTCAGAAGACTCTTCAGTTGACTCTTAGGGAGAATTTCCTCGGAGGAAAAATCCCACATACTGTCAAGCAGTAAAGCCTTGTCGCATGAGAAGGGATTTTGTAATTCCGGCAAAACATTAGTTCTTCACATTCAGTATTCCATAAGAGCGGTTGAACGAGTGGCGACCTGAATCCAAATGTGAACGGGGTCTTTCAGACACGAGTACGTTATGTTATCGAGCCGAGTGATATCACACACATTTATTACTCTCAAACACGCGAAAGACTAAAAATAGCTTAAATGAAATAAATAAAGGATACACACCTCGTCTTTACCCTTCACGACGCACATCTTGACTGCATCTTCAGGGGAGTACCATAATAGTCTCTGTGAACAGAAACACAAGCGTTAGTTTCAATTGGTTATTATTGCGGACTGAGAAGAATGATGTAATTCTCAAACAATCGGTCATACAAAATACTGGCAGAAGCAGCGGACGCCTGCGCTTGTTGTCAAATATCAACGCAACAACAACAAGCTCAGGGGACCTTCGCACTTTCTGCACCAGAGCAGGTTTGTTAGCGCAAAGCCATCGACTTTTGCGACGAGCAAATGTTAGGACATTTGCTCGTCCAAAACAAATCCATTCAAGCCAATGCCGTTTTTTTTTTTTTTTTTTTTTTTTTTATTGCATTTTATTGGAAGACAAAAATATAAAATACATACAATTTTCAGGTTATGCTACTCCCCCCTATAAATGAAATAGATTAATAATAATAAATAATAAAATAATCATCTCTTGTTATATAAAAATACTTCGTTTTTTTTAAATATATTCATAATTCATCTTGCAATATTCGAGTAACCTCTCATCTTCTTAAAAATAAATAAAAATAAAAAAATGAACTTCGTCTAGAGTATTTCTCGTATTTTGTGTTAACAGGTTTACTTATAGGTACATATATTACCTCAAATGTGTATATTATAGAGTGGAACAAAAATCAACGTCCTTCTAACAAATATATAAATAAATAAATAGGAACCTCCTGGACATGAGATTAGTACTTACATGTATGTGTTTGGCTTTCTAGTGCCTACCTACTCTATTCCAAACCCTTTAGTTTTTTTTTAAGGATTGAAGGTTTATTATCTCCCTCAATTCCTCCGGTAGCGCGTTAAATAATATGGGGCCCCTGTAGTCATAGCATCGCCGTGGTTCTAAATGATGGTCTAATTATTTTCTGTGTTTTAGCTCTTGTAGGAGCCCTACTAACGAACGGCTCGAGGGTGCCTGCTAAGAGGTCTCGGCACGTTTTTATTATTGTGGCTCTATCTATTAGTTGATGGATTGTGGGCACATTGAATTCCTTAAAGATACTAGCTGTGGGGTATCCAATTTTTTTCTTTAACAAAACCTTTTTTTTATTTTGTACGTATTTCTGCCTGAATCTACTAGTGTCACCATTTGTGATGAAAAACGTCCTGTAATACAAGGTGTCCCACAAGTTGCCCCCCCCCCCCCCCTTTCACATAGAATCGTCTAACTGGGAGGAAACTAACTTTTTTTTTCAATCTTCATATTTTTTTTTTGCAAGGATCTCAAAGAACATATTTGTGCACCCCGCGCAACTGCGCAACCAAGCACAACTGACAAACTTTTCCTATTTTAAATGGAAATCCCAATTTTTCAAAACAGATTCGGATTCTACCCAAAATTTCAAGAAAATGTGATCTATCAACCAACTTTTTTTTTTTTTATTGCGCGCAACCGGTTGAGCGAGCACGCAAAGTTGCGCAACCCTCCAATTGTCAAATAGTGGATGATGGTGAACTGTTAAGTGTGGCACATGAATTTTCATGGTTTTTTTTTTTTTTTTTTTTTTTTTTTTTTTTTTTTTTTCACGGTGATGCACTTGATACTTTCTGATTCTTGATTTGACCCAATTTTGGCTGAATAATGACCGAAATTTAATTATTTCGGGTGAAAAAAAATCATTGTTTTTAGCATGTGTGTGCACATAACATTTCAAAGGCGCATTTATTTATAATTTATTCTTTATTTTATCTCATGAAAACCGGTGGAGTAAAGTATAGTACCTAGTGTAAACAAACGCGCTTAAAAAAAAAAAAAAACTTTGCTAAATAAACAAATATTGGTCATTATCCCGCCAAAATTGAGTGAAAGTTGTAAGTGTCACTTGCGCATGATTGCGTAGTTGCGCGGGGTGCACAAATATGATATTTGAGCCAAAAATAATGATGATTCATAACAAATTTTTGTGTTTACTCGTATTTTGACGATTCTACGATGAGTGGGGGGAGGGGAGAGACAATTCGTGGGACACCCTGTATAAATGGAGTGCAAGAGGTTAGAGATAGTCTAGGTTTTAGGTAGGCAGCTACGCCATCAGCCTGGTGGATAAACCGAGTACATAAAATAATCGGTTGAAAAGCTACTGCAGAAAGCGATGCGTTATCTGTGGCCTCTATCAAAAGCAATATGTGATATCAGCAGATTCAGGAACGTTGGCAGGGAATAACACGCATTAATGTTCCCCAAGTCCATTAAATAGAATAAATAAATAAAAATACAATAGGGGGTGGTTTAAACGTCATTTTCTTCGTTGAATCCGCTTATTGTATTCTCACAATGTCAGAGAAATACATTCTATAGAGATAATAAGCATCATAAATTAATGATTAAGGAATCAACTAGTTGTCCGTGTCTAGATCGTATAAACCTGTTCACCGAAATAAAAGAAAACAATTCATTCATTTTCAAACTAAATGCTTTTCCTAAGTAAGTGGATAAATCTAATTCACAACTTAGCACAGGTTTCATGTAAGCGGAAACAACCATCAATTTGCAGCCATGTATTTACACAGATGAGAACCATTCAGGATTCTCGTAGAACTTTGAAAATCACTTATGTAAAGAAATCAACAGCTTCATTTTTTTAAAAACAAAAACTCACGGAATTAGAAACTGTGACTTACTTGTGCTTCACTGAGATCAACTATGCTGATATTGTACACCAGATTTCTGAAACAAACACGAAGCGAGATTAAATATGACAGATTTACGTACCAATGCTCATAAATACGAGTATATTCTTAGTGGTAGATATTTCGTAACGTTTCGGCTTTCTAAAGTGCGTTTAGAGATTCCCAAATATGATACGTTCCTGTCCGAGCCATGGATGAGGTTCTCACGTTCCTCCCACGATGTTAATAAATGGACCGACGAGTTATTATTAAATATCTCGATTAGGTATTCTCGATTTTCGTTGAAAACACCGACTACAACATAAATACCTGCCCACGAGAGAAATCAGATTAATTCGTCGATTGACCCTCTTCGGATTACGTTTTCCGGTAATTCGCTCTAATGCACCTATATTATGTAGAAGCGTTCTTGAAAAGTAAGGTTTAGTGATCGCATTTACAGGAGAGGAATAGAATACTTGCGGAAATTGTGGTGTTTGTTGAATTTAAATGAATGGAGGGCGAGGAATCGGTAAAATCCCGCCACCGTTCTGGTGTTGGGTGGCTATCAGAACGGAGGTCTGATTTCCTATCTACTTTACTCGAATTTCTCATGTGTGTTTTCCGAACGGGGAGCTAATAAACCGAGATAAATACCAAACAGAAGGGAATTTCGCACTCATCCGTAATTTTTTTCTTTATGGACTGGAAGCGCACATGAGAAATAATGGTGCGAGCGGTGAACGTTCATTCCAATGTGAAATGCGATAGTCCTCTTTCATAAATGGAATTCCTCGAACAAAATAATGCAATCGAAGTACCTACCTACATGACAGGTACAGGTGGTAAAATCCTACGGATAGTTTGCGGTTGTGGCAGGTGGTAAGTTCCATTCCGTTTATGCAGGAAAACGTTTTTACAACACGGATTCATACACAGGCTTTCATAAATAACTCGATACGAACGAGGTACCGACGTGTTGCGAGAAAGGTCCGCCCAATGCCACAAATGTTTAACGTGTTATGATGTAGAAGAAGTGACGTATACAAGAGATGTAATCTTCGAACGTCGAGTGAATGTGAGTGGGAATGAAAGGAAAAATATCAAAGCACAAAGAGCTCGCTAACCACGATTGCAGGCTACCTCACCGTCAATACGGAACGGTTGTGCGGGTCATAGCAACCATCTTCGCCGTAAGGACGTGCACTCTGCGCATGCGCATTATATTGTGACTTTTTAGTTTAACAGGGTCATTGGACGTAGAAATACAATTTAAGTCACCTCGTTTAGCTTAAATTATGGGAGATAGAACACGGAAGGGATAGTTTTACATGATTGGCAAACAGCGGCCACGTTCTGTTATGCTTTACAGGTGGCACATGGCGGTCTCTTCATGTTTGGCTGTAGTATGGCGTTTAGGTTAGGGCCACTAACCACCATCAGGATAGAAGTTTTGGGCTGGTCATGTTGGCGCTCTAACCCCAAGTCGGCCCACAATTGTGTGGTACAACGTATAAACCTGATCGTCAATTTACGCGGTGTTCATTCACCGTGGGGTGACGCTGATTGCCACCTCCGTGGACAGCAGAGGGACGAGAAAAAGATTAATACGAACAGGACGCCTGAATTACCTAATGTGGCTATCAGAAAAAATCGCGAGGGATGAGAGGAAAAACTCAAGCTGAAACCGGCTTAATATCAGAAAAGGCGAGAAGAAAAAAAGTTGATGGTGGTTGCTTGGTGGAGGGGCTGGAGAGCGTGGTGGGTGTTAGCGGTATAATGTTTGACAAGAGCCCAGGGATCGCCGAGGGAATACGAAATCGCCTTCCACAGCCTCACCCCTTCAGTTCCTCATACTTAAGGCTCCACTCGCTGCATAATTGACCACTCTCAACCTCCTCGATATAATACTCGCCTCAATTGTAGCCTCCTTTTGATAATGCATAACACTAACACTAACAGCGAAACATTTCCAACACCCGAAAATCGATTTCGGGCGAGATCGTCTTTCCCTAGGTGTAGGTATGTGCTATGCCGATCACTTTCCCAAGACCGTCTTGACCGAAGATGATCAGAAGGAAGCTATTTTCGTCCCGTTTCCTTATCGTGTAGAGCTAAAAAACTTGTAAGACTAGAAAAAAACCAGGAGAAATGGCGATGCTTGTACTTAACATCCAATCACTCCGTGAATTACTTGAACGTTAAACACACTTTTCATACTACGTACTTCAACGACTTGAGTGCGGACAAAATACCTCGAAAATGTTCATGGAATTTGGATGTTTCCTCCGGAATTCTCGCAATAGAAAACAATGGGTACGATTTATCGCCAAATAACGTGGATAATCAAAAAAAATAAACCTGAACATCTTATGGAGTTCACCGCTGCAGCACATTTTATTCGTTGTTTCACAGTGGAACTGTTCGCACCTTCGAGCAATAGAAATTATGAAAAATTTTAAACTTGAAATCGGAAAACAATATTTCCCCGGAAATGTGATAAATACCTAGTTTTTCAACAAATTAGGTAACTCTGACAATATATACGAACTTATATCACGAAACTAGAAACGCTGCTCAGTCCTGGATGAACGGGGAGACTATGAAGCTCCGAATTTAATATGGTTAATTCTCTTTGATGTTTGATAGGCATATGATATGATATGAGATGCTCAATATTTTAGTTGGTTAGTCGAAGCAAGGGGACGGGAAATTCATTAGGCCCTAAAAGGACGACGAGACAACTCACCTCACACACGAAAAATTCTATTTTCATTAGTAGAGTAAAAGTAATTTTTATTGACCGCGATGATACTCACTGAAACCAATCAGTGTGAGCGGCCAATCCGTATAATAAATTTCTAGATAACATTGACGAGTTGAGATCAATGTATATTGAACTACCGTCGATTGGGAAAGTAAAGTCGACATTTGAATGGCAATTGACAACACTGGCCGATTTTTATTTAAAATATGACTCTGGAACCGTTCACGTTGATTTTTCCTGAGAGGCTAAATGGAATGAGTAAGCGCACTTACTTCAGTTACAATACCTACGACTATTGTATTCTGCCAATTTTTTTAATTCAAATTAGACGCCGATTGTGTCTCTCCTTGGAACTAGGCGACTATTATACTGACGTAAGTTGTGAAATTTAAATGTAATCATATGACATATTTGAGCAGATGACAATTGCAAAATTAGTTCTATTTCAAATAGAAACATAATTTATTAGTTTCGCCGAATTCCATAATTTCTTTTCTGTTGAAATTTCAGGATGAAATTATCCATTATAACTCTTCTCAGGCTTTTCATCGATCTGAAAAGTGATATGGACTTAGGGAACGTGATAAAAGTGACACGATAACCCAAATAACTCGGTCTTTGCGGGATCCAACGACATCTAAGGAGAAAATGAGTAAATAAAAAGGCAGTAAACCCCAGAGCAGCGTTTGAAATCTTGGCGGGTAATTGAGTTAGCCGCCGATCGCAGCGCTCCATTAGAGTTGACCTCTGAATAAAGTGAGGCATGCGAAGTTTAATAGTTCTGTGCGTGATTTTCTCGCTACTGTGTGACTTAATTTTGTATTCGATGGTCACGTTTAATGTGATGTTATTTGTTACTGGCCTCATACTCTCCATCTACCTGTTCCAACTAACCCTTACGCCAAACCAATTGATTTCATCTATAGGTCAACTTAGCTGCGTCAAATCCTTCAAACTAGCACAACATATTCGCACTCAGATTCAAAGAGCTTGAGGGTGACGTCAGCCACAGTGAGACAAGACCTCGAAAACAAGAATCCCACCAACTTCTTCTTGAACTACTTCTACCTTCGTCCGAATGTTCTGTCAGCCCGTGGATTTTTTTGAAGACACAGCTGGCGACTTCGATGTCCCAAACCTGGTCCTCAAGCTACGCGACCATGTACGCTACATCCGACCAGTAGCCTTCCAGGATGAGTCCTCCAAGAAGCCATATATTCACCGTAATCTACATACTTCAACCCACGTACTTGTCAGCCAAAATGCAGTCCTTCAGCCAACCTATGATGGTCCCTATTTAGTGACTGCATGCACGGAAAAGGTCTAACAGATACGAACTCCCAGAGACGAACAGTACATCACAATTGATAGGCTGAAACCAGCTATTCTGCTTAATCCAAAAGAGGCAGATAATCCAACAGTGGCCCCAGACTCACCATTGCCAAGCGAGCCACCCAACCATACAACAGTGGCGCCAGCGATGCCAATCCAATCCTGCGCTCAGATCCACTCCCAACCACAAGGAGCGTTCCCCAGCCAAGTTCCGTTGACACTGGGAGGGGAGTGCTGTGGTTAACGTCTGCCACAGTGAGACAAGACCTCGAAAACAAGAATCCCTCCAACTTCTTCTTGAACTACTACTACCTTCGTCAGTAAGTTCTGTCAGCCCGTGGATTTTTTTGAAGACACAGCTGGCAGCTCCGATGTCCCAAACCTGGTCCTCAAGCTACGCGACCTTGTACACAACATCCGACCAGTAGCCTTCCAGGATGAGTCCTCCAAGAAGCCATATATTCACCGCAATCTACATGCTTCAACCCACGTACTTGTCAGCCAAGATGCAGTCCTTCAGCCAACCTGTGATGGTCCCTATTTAGTGACTGCATGCACGGAAAAGGTCTAACAGATACGAACTCCCAGAGACGAACAGTCCATCAAAATTGATAGGCTGAAACCAGCTATTCTGCTCAATCCAAAAGAGGCAGATAATCCAACAGTGGCCACAGACTCACCATTGCCAAGCCATACAACAGTGGTGCTACCCAGCGATGCCAACCCCATCCTGCCCTCAGATCCACTCCCAACCACAAGGAGCGTTTCCCAGCCAAGTTCCGTTAACACTGGGAGGGGAGTGCTGTGGTCTGCCACAGTGAGGCAAGACCTCGAAATAAGAATCCCACCAACTTCTTCTGAACTACTTCTACCTTCGTCCGAATGTTCGAGTTTGATTAGTCATTTTTACGTTCTTTAACACGTGTCTGTTACTGTTGTCTAAAATCGAGACTTACGCTTGTTTCAATAAATTAATATAAAACCTTTATACCGTCTTCGATTCTTACATCTACACCTGTCACAGTTAGCAAGTAGTCAAGTAGCAAGTTGAGGCTTTTTGCCAACCAACGTTATTCACACTGATGACAGTCCCTTTTCAGGAATGCCATCGTAACTCAACGAGAACTGGGTTCTTGTAACGCTTGGTTTTGAGATATTCAAAGCGAGGCAGATTGAAATGTTCATTAACACAGGACTCGCGAAACGAGGGTCGATCGAACCGAATCCCCTTGCCGGCCCCCATTAGCGAGAGGAGCGGAGTTTCGGCGGAATATGACACCTTCGCCGCTGGAACGCCCAACACTCAGCCGAACCAATTAGCGATCATTTCGAGACGAGTTAAAACCACCCGTGTTACCCGCGTACTCATTACCCATTTGTACGTCCCCTCGTCCGTATCAATACCAAGACAGCGGAGAGTAACGAACACAAACATTTCCATCTACCGATCTGGCGAGGCTCCAAAACGTCTCTTTCAAGACGACTCGACAATGTTAATAGCGTTTTGTTGTGATTCTCCGCACCGATACCGAACAGACGAGGAGGCTATCAACTGATCTCGCCATTTCATCTGTCTAACTGGGAATCGTTAGCGATGAACCTTTCATTGCTCTAATTGTCTCTGAATTGCCTCTCTGTCACGTTTGAAGCTGGATCGAAATCGTGATTGGTATCGTCAAGACATCAGCCGAGTCTCCTCTAACCGAGTTACCTCCGACCCCAGGCGAACCCATTCTGTATTACAGAACAACTTTTATAGTTGTACGGTTCTAGTTTGAGCTGGATACGCCAAACGGTATCATGAGTGCCAATTAAAAAAATAAATATAAATTTAAATAAAAAACACGATTGCCGATATTGAAACTGCACTGAATCTAAATTGGTTCCTGCCACACTATCAGTGGTCACATGAGCTGTCTGCCATGCGTTCTCCTATAACAACCCGTCCGACAATTATCTCTCTCGTCTCGTTCCATTTGTTTTATTTGAATGAAACCTACACAGTGAAGTTTTTCAAATGTCGGGCGAAATGGTCGATTCAAGGAGTTCATCGCACCTCATTAGTAGGTCTCTCAATTCCACGAAGATAGTCTTGTTTCCTTTTCCAATGTTGAATAGGTCCATGACCCACTTAGCGAGGTTAACCAGGTAGGGCGCCCACGAAAATCTATTCACCTTGGAATGAGTTCTTTCATTCTCAATTGAGGGCTTGCCCAGAACATTCATTTTTTAAAATTATTGAACGAAAATAATATCAAAAATAAGCAATCACTTCTAAAAAATTCTTATATAATGGTTTTACTATTGACTTTTTAAAATGTTAAAATACCCAATTTACCGCATACCCTCCAGCGGCGTATGCAGCTATTCATCCCGGATCTATCTCGACGCGCCAAAAATTTAGGAAAAACGACACCAGATTGGCGTCATTTGAAAAATGTTCAAGTTTTTACGTATTAATCGTGAACTGATATTTCTGTTATTATTGTAGAAGGCTGCGAGATAGAAAGATCTATTCAGAGTAGAAATACTACAGATATTGGAACTGATGTATAGCTAGAGTGTACTTCAAAGGCGACGGACATGGGACACCGGTTTGATTCAACGACCACACCAGTGAGCACCAATAGGAGGATCTGACTTGAAACGTGCGTTCGAGAGAAGCGTAGATACACGCTACTGCTGTCGAGAGGAAATTATTTTGAGCATGTGATGTGAGTGATCGAGCGCGAAGTCACGCGAGTTCCTCCAGTAAATGGCAATACAATTTCAATAGGGTGAATCGAAAGAACGATCGATATCACGCTGACTACCTAATCAGTTTCACTAGTTCATCAGTGCGTACATTAACGCTGGATAACCCAGTGGTTGGGCCTGTCGGATTGAGCAAAACGGCTTTGAGCGACGGTACGCCTCAGCACAAAAGGATATCTAGCAAGTGATTTACGATACGGGGTGATGAATGGTTCGTTTCTGAGGGTATTGAGATGCTCAAAGGCCAAGTTGAACGAGAAGTACCTTCGAGGGGGACTTCGTGGATCGCGTTTCTTGAAAATAGTTGTTCGGGTAAAAAAAGCGCATGAAAAATACAGTTGTTCTTCCACTCTGTGCAAAAAGGGCAGAAATAAAAAGATTGGGTGCTGCCAAAAACACACCACAGTCTTATAGTCAGGCTGAGTGAAGAACAATGCTGCGGAGTGAGAAGAGGGATGAGGAGGGAAGATAAGAGAGGGAGTGTGAGGGGGGGGGGGGGGCTTTTATTTGAAAGAAGCCACAATATACCGGGGAATTGCCACTGGGAAGGAGGGGAGTCAGGAAATAGTAAGGGTGGGGGAAAAGTCGGGAGAAAAGGTGGGAACGGGGGCTGACCTCAAAAGCCGCGGTTTCCACTCGCCCTTGTAAATAAAAGCGGGAGTGACGGGCTGGATTGTTCCCACGGGCGAGAGAGCATCAGGAGGATATATATGGACAACTAGGCGACTTTTCCTGGCGACTCCTTTGGGCTTACAACTCTTCTTTCCTTCATTGATAAGTCACAAGGGTCGGTGGGTCCGGTTTTCAAGAAAATAATAAATCCTTTCGCCCAAACCGACTTGGAGCTCATTTTAAGACGGTAGATAGCCGCACGGTTGGCAATTGACTGGTTAACTGATGAATAACTGTTGGTCTGAGGCCTGCTGATAATCCACTATAGTTCATCATTCCTTAGAGCAAAAGAATGGGGGTAACAGTCGGTGTCAAACTGATTCCAATCGATTCAGCGACTAGAATTCAAATACTAACACACCCAGATCCCCGCAAATCTTGAAAACTCACGAAATAGGTAGTTACCTACCTATTTCGACTCCGGGACCCATTTTCAATGGAATCAGCGTCTAAAATATAGTGGAAAATGATACCCCACACGACTAGTTCCCAAAACATCTAGAAATTCGAGTTTCCAAAAAACTGATTTTCACCCGTAACCTCCCCAAATTCGGGCTAACCGAGCTAAAACGGCCGACGACTGAAAAAAGTCCATGTTGGTGTTATGATATAGACATCTTGAGAAGCAAACTGTCAAACATCGGGTCAATTAGTGCGATCGACCACCAGCATGAAAATATAGGTTGATTATTCTAGGAATAATAAACCAAAAACCAACAATACTGCCCCACTAAATCGATCACCCTAAATCATGAATGACGCCAATATTCATTAGTTATAAAAACCATGGCGAAAACAAACACATCAATTAATAAAGTGATTTGAACGCCAATTAGTCTCCCCGAGCGGCATATTTCCTCGTTTCCACCGCAGGTCAGCGCAGGCGAGGACAAGTAAATTGCCTTCTCTGAAGACGAGCTACCTTATTAGCGACACCGCGGAAGGAAATATGGCGCATAATGGCGTCGACAAAAGCATCGCGGTCCCATTTTGGGCGTGTGCCAGGATGTGCGATGTTTCCTTGCTCTAAAACGCAAACATGAGACGCTCTAGAGGCGGACTGAAACCAGCAGCACGTCTCAAGGGCCATCAACGGGCTCAGAATCCCGTACTCGCTGCTAAAAAATTCGGGTTTTTACGAGAAATCATGTTCTTTAAAGCAATGCCTGTTTTATATTTTCATTCATTCCTGAATGAATTGGTTGAATAATCAACCTTTGTTTTCATGCAAATGATTCGGCCCAAAATTATTTCTGGACGTTTCATGGTGTCTAGATCAATGTCAATGTCCATCCGCCGTCCTCGCGACTTTGGTAGTAGAAAATTTTCTAAAATTCTGAGGCAATATGACGGGAAATTCGAGAAAAAAAACGTCCCAAACTGCCGTTATGGGCAGAATAAGTCAATTCCATGCACACTTAATGAATATTCCCCTTTATTTCGATGACAGCGCGTTCTGATGGAAATACTTCCTTTCTGAAATCATCTCTACTAGAGCCTAACCATCAAGCTTCTTTATTTTAGAAAGCAGCTGGATTTCTTCTAAACACTGTTCTTCCTTTTCTAGAATATACTACATTTGAATTCAACATTGTTAACACGTTCGCTACGGAATTGTTGAGCTCGTTTGAGCAGCTGTGCGGGAGTCATCTGATATAGGAACGCGCCAGGTGAGTGCGCCGCATGTGGAAAGAAATTCGAAGCGAGCTCTTAGCCCAGTGCGGCTATAGCATGAGATACCTTGGAGTAAACTACTTGCACCGAAGTATTTCGTGTACTAAAGCAAAGCACTGAAAGAAATCTTGAGGCGGGAACACTGAAAACAATGCAAAATGGCAAGAAAACTCCGAACCAGTCCCCTATTTCGGACTTATTTTTTTGCATCTTAGCAACACCCCAGCTGATTCCGACGTTTACAGTACCTTCAGAAGGTTCAAAGCTGGCGCGGGAAGTAGAAATATGTTCCATTTCACTTTCTGGTATACTGGAGGAGCAATCTGAAGTGAAGGCGACCTTCACGCGCCAGGCGCGTGCGACGCACACAGATTGGAACAGAGCTCACGCGCTGAGCGCGTGACCCGCAGCGAACGTGTTAAAAGGGAGTGTTAAGTCCCATTTTTGTCAATTTATGTTGGGATTTACAACCGTGTTGCTGACTATTTTCCCCTCATATTGTCAGCAACGCAATTGTCACCTCCAGGACTAAGTCACTCCTACCAAGTCAAATAGATAGTGAAAATACAAACAAAAATCTGTAACTTTTTAAAATTTTTTTTTTTGGTTGGTTATTTCTTGAATAAATAACATACGTTTTATGCAAAAAGTCAATTTTTACAATTCAGACCAAAGTGTATTTTTGGGCGTTTCAAGGTGTCTGGATCAAAAAAGTCAAAAGTCCGTCTGCCGTCCACGCCATTTTGGTAGTGGAAAATTTTCCAAAAATCTGAAATTCAGGCCAGGTACTCGTTTCCGGCTTTAGTTGGACCTCAGAGATTTTCAACCCCATTGGACTAAATTTAGGAGAATCTGGGTCAAAATGTGTATTTCGAAAAATGGATTTTCGAGATTTTTGGCAATTTAGGCGTGTTTGGGATCATTTTTTCCACTAAATTTTGTACGTTGAATCCAATGAAATATGTCTTGAAACGATTGGCGCCCTCTAGATGAGGTCGTGGGTCAAAATGGGTACCTATTTACCCATTTTGAATGTGCGTTTTCGAGATTTCTGGTACGAGATTCCAGGGTTTTGGAGGCCTCTAACGATCAAATCAAGTCATGATCCAGAACCTGGCGTTCCCTTTTGTTTCGTCAAGTACTGACAAAGACAAAGAGATGAGTTTCGTGAATTACCGGGAGAATGAAGTTTTGATTAGCATTGTCGGCCACCCAGACCCAGTCAAGGTATTTGCAATTACGCAGTGCCCGTTGTTCGAATCCCGTCCTATTCGACGAAAAGGGGCTTACACCTGCTGCATTTCAATTCCACGTCCACCTTCCCACAACTATTGACTGAGCTCGCCCTCATAAACAAGACGCTTTCGGAATTGGAAAAGTCACCGCCAGACGGATCACATTAGCGAAGCTTGTTATACACCGAAGAAGGGGAATACGAATCCTTAATAGTTCGAAGGAAGCAGTAGGAATTGGACCCTCCTGACCACAACCTCAACGACGGTCGGTTTTGCGGTATTGGAGAATGAGAATCATTTCCCAGAACAACCCTCGTCATAACCCACCAATTCTTTAAATGAATCAATCTATTAGCACAGGAAAATACAGGTTCAGGGTCAATTAATCGCTACCAATTCAATAAATCAAGAAAAAAGGACCAGGGAGGTAGAGGGGCCAATTATTCTAGGGATTTTGCGATGTTTGCCACCAACTAAGGAAAAATTGGTATCGTTCAAATAAAAATTGATTGACGCACTTAAAAATGTATCATTCAGCATCTGTACGCAAGGCTTTATTGTAAAATATGACTGAAAACAACATAATCTGGCATGAACAAGCGAAAAAGGCTCATGACGAACACCACGAAATATTATCACGGTAAATGGCCCACAACCTATTTATTCCGAAGAAAGCGTGACCAGATGAATCAAGTTTAGTCTTTTAGGTTGCTACGTACTTTCATAAATGTAATCAGGAACATTATTTTCAATCACGTCCTCGCTGAAAAATGTTTCGCGCATCTATTAAGCACGTACCGACCTAAGGACCGAGGAGCTTTTTTTGAAAAAAACTCGGGAATTTACATTCAATCAATCCCTTCCCGCTTTCCTTCACTAAAACACCGAAAAATAGTGAAACATTAAAAAACTCTAAAAGAAGAACGGAAATTGAATATTAAGAGAGCCTTTGAAGAATCACTCTCATGTTCGGCGGGAGATGGTAAGCAGGTCAACTCTTCGAGTATGAAAATAATTTCATGCAAATGAGACCAACCCAATTTCGTCCACGCAGGACAGGGATCCCACTCGGAACTTCCTGAGTTTGTCACTAGTGGGTGACAGGAGCGCTAGTGTTGCAGCTTTGTCTTCCTCAATATTCCTTGTAAAGCCTGGGGATCTCTTTTGGAATCAACCTGTTTTCATGCAAAGGGTCAATCTCTCCAATTCGGCCCAGAATTTGTTTCTGGGCATTTCAAGGTGTCTAGATCAAAAATGTCAAAATGTGTACTCAGAAAAATGGATTTCGAGATTATCGGCGATATAGGCGTGTGGGGTATCATTTTCCACTAAATTTTGTACGCTGAATCCATTGAAATGGGTCCTGGAACGATTGACGCCCTCTGGATGAGTTTATGGGTTAATTTGGGTTCCTATTTACCCATTTTGAATGTGCGTTTTCGAGATTTCTGGTACCTAGGCGTGTGGGGTATCATTTTCCACCAAATTTTGGACGCTGAATCGATTGGAATTGGTCCGGAACCCGCCACACCCACTGTTTCCATTTTTTTCCTGGAACGATTGGCACCCTCTGGATGAGGTTATGGACACTGAATCGGTTGAAATGAGTCTCCATGTGCCTGGTCCGAGGAATAACTAACCCCTGTGATAGAATTCGCAGTGTTTTTCCAATGTATAATATTGAAACAATACATCGTTTTCCAATCAACGTGGTCGTATTATGCTTCAACACCAAGATATACATTTTCCCCTACTAGTTTCATTAACAAACATATTAATAAAATACTGAGTTGGTTCAACGCCCTGAATGATCCACAAATGAGTTTAGTAAAAGTTTCGTATTCTCAGAGTTATTATCAATGTACCCGGGAGAGTGAATTTTCCAACGATTCACGGCTAAGGTTTACAGAAGACAATACGCCATATTACGCCCCAAATATCGCAAATACCGGAGAACTAACAGACCAAAGTAATTCGACCACCAAAGTTTTGCGACTAAAATATAAAGCGACTAAAATATGAAGCAGATCGCTGCTTAGAGCATGTCTAGAATCAGTATTCAGGAAAATCATTATTAATACACTTGCGTTCAGTTTTGACGCAAGTTGTCTGCATTATCAACGAACGTATTGTAAATTACATCAAAATAATACTAAATTTGACAACACGTAACGCTGGCTCCATCCTGAGAAATTAGAGCGCTCATGAGGATTACAACGGTGAAACATTAACGTCCTCAGGGCCGCAATTTTCGTCTTGGGAAATTCATCACATTCTACCCTCCGCCAGTGGAAATCCGTCATCTAAAACGACCCCGGAGGTATACACGACCTCAGCCCTTCTTAAGTGATGTGAGAATGCGTGTGGATCTATTCCCCGACACCAGGTAAAATCGTGAGTGACATTGGACGATGAGTGTTGGCCAAGGAAAATGAGAAGAGTTGGTGAACAGTTACGCGATCGCGTTTAAATATTCAAGTGAAAATGGCTGACATTTGGGTCAGACCGCGAAAATCTATCCGCCAGGTAACAACCAACGAGGACGACAATTAGGGAAGAAGAATTCAGTAGCTATAATTTTGTAGGTTTGTGAACAGTGTGGGACAGTGAATCTGATATTATATCGAAGAAAGAAATGAACCGGAGGAATCAAATAAAAAACCTCATTTTCAAACATTACCTCAAATAATACGGACCATTCACAGACGATGAGCAAAAAACGCTGCGAATTCTTACACAGGGGTTGGTTATTCCTCGGACCAGGCGCATGGAAACTAATTTAAAAAATGGGGGAAATGGGGAAAACGGTGGGTGCGGCGGGTCCCAGACCCATTCCAATCGATTCAGTGTCCATGATTTAGCGGAAAATGATACCCAATACGCCTAGGTTCCAGAAATCTCAAAAACACATATTCAAAATGGGTACTATATACACGATTTGACCCATAACTTCTTCTTGTGAGTGCCGATCGTTGTGGGACCCATTTCATTGGATTCAGCGTCCAAAATTTAGTGGAAAATGATACCCCACTCGCTTAGATCGACCAAAATCTCAAAAATCCATTTTTCAAAAAACACATTTTGACCCCTACCCCGCCCAAATTTGGTCCGATCGGGCTGTAAAGTTTGGAGGATCGTTCTAGGCCGGTATCAGACCCCTGACCCAAATTTCAGATTTTTAGAAAATTTTCTACTACCAAAAACGGCGTGGACGGCGGACGGCGTACGGCGTACGGACATTGACCTTTTTCGATCTAGACACCTTGAAACGTCCAGAAAAAAAATTTGAGCCGAATTGGAGAGGTTGACCATTTGCATGAAAACATAGGTTGATTATTCAAGGAATAACCAACCAAAATTCTGAAATTTTGGTCAGGGATCTCATTCCGGCTCTATTTGGTTTTCGCAACTTTTCAGCCAGATCGAACCACATTCAGGGAGGGTATGGGTGAAAATGTGTTTTTTGAAACTCGATTTTTTGGACTTTTTGGGAAATAGGCATTTGGGTTATCATTTTCCACTTAACTTAGGACGACAAATCGATTGAGATGAGCCGATGAACGATTGGACCCCACTGGAAGAGGTTATGGCTCAAATTGGGTATCTATTCACCTATTAAGAATGTGGATTTTCATGTTTTTTAGTAACTAGACGTTTGGGGTATCTTTTTCCACTGAATGTTCGAAGCTGATTCAATTGGAATGAGTCCGGGGCACTCCACACTCCAACGCATTTTAACGTATATAATGTGTGAAGGAGTTATGGCTGAAGTGGCCATCTCACAATGAAATTAATAATACGAAAGAAATTGAAGCGCTCCTGTTGACCATTTGCATGAAAACATAGGTTGATTATTCAAGGAATAACCAACCAAAAGTCGAAAAATAACGAAACGATAACTGATAATTCAGACATCTCATGAATGATACCATCAGTGGTTTTACAATGACTGAACTGTTTAGGTTTTGGTTGGTTATTCTTTGAACATTATGTTTTCATGCAAAAAGCCAATCTCTCCGATTCGGCTCAAAATTTTTTTCTGGGCGTTTCAAAGTGTCTATAAAAAAAATTAGCAAATGACCGTCCGCCGTCTACGCCGATTTTGGTAGTAGAAATTTTTTATAATATCTGAAATTTCGGTCAGGGACACATTTCCGGCTTTAGTTGGTCCTTGAAACATTTCAGCCTGATCGGATCGAATCTGGGGAGGTAGGGGTAAAAATATGTTTTTCGAAAATGTTCGAGATTTTTGGCGATTTAGGCGTGAGGGGTTACTAAATTTTGGACGCTGAATCCAATAAAACAGGTGCCGGAACGAGTGGCACCCACCGGAAGAGGTTGAGGGTCAAAATGAGTATCTATCCACCCATTTCAATCAAAGCGTGTGGGGTATCATTTTCCACTAAACTATGGACGCTGAATCGATTGAAAATAAGCCACCATGAGCCTGGTCCGTTTTTTTTTTTTTTTTTTTTTTTTTGCACAAAACTATGAAACATTAAAATGAAAATGAAAATAATCCCAACTAGAAGCAAACTTGTGCTGAGGGAGGGAGTTGCATGCTCTCCTCATTTATATAATAAAGAGAACTTAAGTAGGAAACTTGGGTTACTCCATGTTATAACCTGAATCGTCAATAAAACGCTGCGATCGACTCCGCACTCGGTTTATTATACTAGGTTGATCTTGCCCGCGTTTGAAAAAAATTGTGACAATATTTTTGAAACATCCTTCTTGACCAATACTACACATTACTGTAACAGTCATCGGTCTAAAGCCCACGAGTTTAGTGAAAATCACACCTCAAACCCTTAATTCCCAATAAGAATCTCGAAATATCATTTCTAAAATTCCCATTTTCACTCTGTTGGCTGGCTGGGCTTAAAATGAAGTAGACACAACTAAGACCCGAATGGATTTACTGGACTAAAGTTCGGATCACGTAGCATTTTAAAGGGCTTTTTCGGCTCTCGGACAGCGGACGGACATCTCGGATATTGAATCCACCCATCTGAAAAGTGAACGTTTGAAGAGGATTATTTTCTATTTCATTTGTTTGCTTTCGTCGAAGCGAATACGAAGTTGTATTATTTCAGTAAGAATACGTACTAAACCAGATTTGCCGTCTCGACTTAATTGAAACCTTTTCGAAAAATACATCTCGGTAAGTGTAATCACCGGCAACATAACCGCTTTAATTAACAAGCTGTTTCTTCTTCAACAGACCCATTTTAATATTTTGTTATTTTTCAGTTATTAGAAGCTACATATGATCATTTCCACATCAACAATAAAAAAGGAACGAATAAAGGGGAAAACTTAGTCCGATTAATGAAGGCAGACTCGACTGTATTCTTCCACATTTTTCCTGAAATGAATGACCAAAACACACGTTTTCCAGAGGGCATCAAGCCATTTCAAAAAGAGATAAATTGCAAATGAAAGAAATTGCAGCTTTAATCGACAAAGTTTATACTGAAAGTTATTTGACAGTTATTTGCACGAGATAGATTTCCGATAGAATTAGATTGAACTAAGCAGAATTCAATTATTCGACGACGGAAATGTAGAAAGTGCTCTGAATAAAATTCTCAGCTAATTTAACAGATATATTTCGATTATGATCACCTGAAGGATGAAACCGAACGTTTTCACTTTTTCGCACAGAGCTCAAATTACGTATCGACTATCGGGTTGACGGCCAAGTTTCACCCCACCAACTTCCAAGGACAAGATTCAGTGATGCAAACAAATTATCGCTCAACGAGTAAATACCGACACAGCTGGTCAAACTATCTTATTCTGTTTCATACCAGTGAAGGTTCGCGTGAATGTTTCAAATGAAAATTAAACGAATCAACGTCAGTATAAATTGAAATGGCGACAACTGGCAGTTCTGGCCAGATCCACGACAGTGAAAACTGAGCCTCATCACAGTCGGGGTTTGGACGAACTCATCAAATGAATTCAATAATCACTGGTCCTCCATTAGGACAGCCACATGAACCCTTAAAACCCATGAAACCTTTCTAAATTATAGGGAAATTTGTACGCAAGAATTGATTTGTATAATGTTTACGGGCAGAGTCAGAGTATGTTATGGTTTTTTTTCCATTACGATAGCGGTAGGTAATCAATTTTGAATGGATTTTTCTCTTTTTTTCGGTTGCGACCCTGAATGCGATGAAAGCAATATGAATGTACGCTTATCAACTTTCAATACTTCAGCGCGATCCCTCGCCTTTTCGGTTCCCTTCATTCCTTCAAACGCTTTCCCCATACTTGGGTATCAAACACGACTGTAATAAATTCGAGCAGGGCCGGCGAGCTCGACGCAGTTCAAAGAAGAACCTCCGAAATGAAAACTTTCCATTACCTGCTGGCCTTTGCGTTTCATGAAGGCAGGATGTGCCTCTACCAACCATCTGGGGTGCCTCCCGCATTTTCTCTTTGTTCACTACCGCCGTTGATTCAATGATGAGTTCGAGATCTCTTATACGGAGGAGAAATTCCTCCATCTAGTGATTGAAAGCACTCTTCTGGAGTTGAGTTTGCTAAATGAGTAAAGCCAGATTTGCTTTTTGAAAAGCCGACGATTCGAGGAACGGAATCTCAACGATTGGAATAGAAGGGGACGTACGTGGGATGAAAAATACACGGTTCGTGTCCTCGAGGGTAAACACCTTGAGATGAAGTGGTTTTCCTAGGGTAACCCATTGGAGTCTTTGAACAACCTTCAAAGTTCAACGACTAAAAAGTTCAATAATTGGTGGCAAGGAAGTCGAAGTTCTACGTTCTCATCTACAAAGTTGCAACTTCCATCTCAGTTCTCACCACAAATAGGAGTTATAACTAGATAGAATGTGCCTTGAAGCGATCAAGCTGGCGAGTTGAGAACCTCTCTGATAGTGAATTTCAAAACTGTTAACTGATTCCACCGAACCACGAAAGAGTCAACCACCCAGAGTTTCCCCTGACATGAATTATTGCGTACACGAATACGGGAGTGAAATGTAAGGAAAGCCGTTGCACATCCGAACGAAGAGATAGCCACCTTGAAAAGGAGCTAAGGAGAGACAAGAAAGAGGCAGCAGAAAGCCGCTGGCTAAAGGGATGAAACCGAGGCTCCTTGCCTCGGCCTTATCGAAACAGTAAATAACGGGAGCAGTGCTGAGAAATAGGAACAAGATTTCATTAGAAGAAGTCCACTCAGTATTCTGGAGACCAAAAGAGACCACCTTCACCTTCGCGAATTCTAACGTGGGTTCTTCCTAGAATATTTATACGGTCACCGCTCCTTTACTCTTATGTAGATTGGCCCTCGCGTCGTCTTCTTAATCCAATTTATTGCCAAGGGAAACTCCTCTCATACGAAGTTTTTCGTTTGGAACAAAATGCTGTTTGCCTTTGACGGAAAATGCAGAGAACCGTCGGGTCGGTCGCGAGATGTTTACAAAGATGCACAGAAACGCATGTTATCGGCAACGGACGTGATGATCGTAGTAGATAGGTTCCATCCGAAGAGGTGAATATAAAATGTATATATGTGCTCGAACAGAATAAGATAGTAACCGCAACCACTGGAGCAAGACGAGAACAAATATATACTGTATATACATTCGTGTATTACAAATATATAAGCGTGAAATAATCATCACTTTAAGCGCGTGTATTTGCACATAAAATGTCGTAGGTTTTCTTTTTCTAACCAGACCTTGAAAATTAATTTTAATCCCCCGTATTTATATCTGAAAACAGGCGCCTAAAATAATGGAAGATGGATGCAAAATAAACATATTTCGGTTGTTATTCCACGAAAATTGAGTCGAATGAAGAAACGGATAGCATCACGTAAATCAGCATTGGAAAGCCACACATGCCACACATTAGAGTTCGCCATCACCCGCTATTTGGCAATTTTAGGGTTGCACAGGTTTGCGAGCTCGCTAAACCGGTTGCCCCTTTTCAAAAAAATTGGTTGAGGAATAAGATTTTCATGAGATGTTACGTAGAATCCAAATTTGCAATAAAATATTGGGGTTCTCATTAAAAAAAAATAACCACACATACCATTACAAAAATTGTCATAAACTCTGGAATACAGATTAAGGGGGGGGGCGTTTTAGGGGACACCCTGTATACGAAAATGTAAGGGTTTTGCGACTGATACATTATAGTGAATCTTATATCTTAGCTTCTTTGGGTTTGGTCTTCTGTCATGGACTCTTTTAGGTAGAGAACGTTCGGGTCGCAGACCAATCATAAAAGTCCTGGAGCCAGATGGAAGAGACAGCGCTGATGTTAGCGCGTTATTGCCAAGGCGTCCTTTATTCCTTGTGGTGTCAGACAACGTTCCACTCTGCGATCGAGGGGTGGACAGCTCCGCCTGTTAGTGATGGACTACAGGTGTAAACATGAACGTGATCCTCTGTTGATTAATTCAATTTCCGACAGATTCGTATCTTATTGTTGGTATGGTCAGGTACCACAATTAGGATCTCCTTTGTAAGTGACATGTTATGAACAAGAACTGGCGTAGAATTCGGTGAAGCGCAAAGTAATGGGAGCCATTATCTGTGGCATACCCAGGCATATATCCAGGCATACGGATTTGGCATACAAAAATTCTGAAGTCTGCATTTTTAGGCACTCCTCATCAGAGGATTCCCAAAAAATACAAACAAATCCATTTCATGCTCACTTCAAGGCCTAAATATTGACGCCGCTTGTTTGCGCTAACTTGAAAAGCAAGAGTTTTACTGACAAGACCTCCATTGTCACTAAAAGAGTTCTGACTGATACGAAGGCTCAAAGACAGGCAGCATGTCCTAGACGGCAAAAAATCTACGTCCGGCGGAGCTGCGAGTTGTTGCATGCAACTATTTGCCGACGACATAACTCGGTTATTCTCTACTGTATAATCAGACTGTCCCCTGGCATCTTGCTGTTCTTCTCCAAAACATAAATCAGTCAACTACACAGATCAGCATCGTTAAGATGATCTTCAGGCTTGCTCGTGCCCTTTCTTCAAGATATCATATTGCATGGTCAATGCAACAGCCAGGACACGATCTGGGGCCTATTCCTAGAAACTCTTCACTCCTCACTCTGCGCTCAACAAATCTAAACTCTTCATTCTACAGAAACGTTTTGTTCCTAGATAGTGCAGAGTGTTATGAAGTAGTCAGAGTGAAGTGAACAGTGAAGAGTTGCAGAGTTTTAGAGTTTAAAGGGTTCTATTCCAAGAAACTCTTCATATGAAGAGTCAATACTATACATTTCAAATGGAGATTTTTTCCTTTTTTTTTTGCAGAGTATCCAATGACTTTGCCATAATATAGGAGATAATTTCTATTTAAAATATGATTTTGGTTGGATTCATCAAGAAAGGGAAATTTAATATTTTGATAGGTAATTAAGGGCAATTTTTTGTTTTTGTTTTTGCACGAATACAACAAAACATTGATAGAGGCATTTTCCATTGACCTTCATCAAGCTGTGATAGTGTTTTTATTTAGGTATAATAGTGTATTTGTGCAAGGAAGGTTACAACAAAATAGGTTACTCTTCAATTCACTCTGCGTTTTGAGTAGAGTAAGAGAGTTGTGGTGAAAAGTTCCAAGGAACAGGAAGTTCTTGTACTGTTGACAACTTGCAAAGTGAGAGTATGAAATCATGAATTGCAAAGTGGGGAGTGAAGAGTTTCTAGGAATAGGCCCCCTGTTTCAACATGTTGCCTAATCGTACGCCTGGAGTAAGACTGAAGGCCCTACTCAGATCAAAACGAACTAGGGAGAATTCACTAATGTACTACCATGCGCCTTGACTGATCTGGCGAGAAGCTGGCACAACCAACACTTCACGCGAAATTTTACATCTTATTCGGTCAAAGTAAAGCGTATTACCTCATGTCGACACGTGTTCCATAGCTGAGAAAAAAACCACTCTCTCAAAAAAGTGTAGAGCTGTCGATTAGACTGCTCGCTCCCGACGGAAAAAACCGGGTCTGTGAAATAAGGACTCTACCTCGAAATGAAAGAACGCGGAGGGAGCAAATATGACGAATACGGGCGGCTGAGGGCAAGAAACATGAGGCAGAGAAAACCAAAGCTGGAAACTTGAATTACAAGCGAGGATATCAAAACCCTTTCACGTGAAATCGTTTCAACTACCTACCTTTTTATCCTCAGGTTACTACCAGTTGGAGAATGGAGAAGGGAGGTCATTCAGACGAATTGGATCCCTCGAAATATGGTTTATACTTTTTTCCAGCTTCAATCCCCGTTTGTCAGGGTTCACGTTCAAAAAGTTATTCTCGCCGAGTCGTTTACATCTGTGACCCAGTTCACCGTGCCACGGAATCAACATGGGATAAGCGAGAATTACGTCGAACCAATTCGGTCTTTCAAGCATGGAATGAATTTCGATTGCACCTATCATAGCAGCTCAAATGAATTTTCACCAAGCTATGATTAATGCCAGTTGTTTGCTCTTGTTTCCGAGGCGATGGGAATTGGTATGCAAATTTGACAATTTCCTTTGAGCAGTTCAGTGAAGCTTTGTCGAAAGCGACACTCCAACGTGTTATTTCTTAATGACGATTTGGGTAACGGTTTGGTTTTAATAACGATTTCGGTTGTGCCCACTCTCCAGAATACGTGTACATATAGGAAATAGGGAGAATACACATTGTTTTTACGTTTTCAGCAGTAGGTAAATCCATTAAAATCGGAATAATTGTTTCCCCAATACTGATTTGACAGAGCTCGAATTGAATTTCAACACTACACCTATCTCGTTTGACGATCCTCACGAAATTTCACATCGAATTGATTAATCAGTAAGTAGAATCAGGATGATTGATACCTCCTTCACCCCTAGTTCGACCGTATATTCCGTGAGATGTTTAACGAGGGCTGAGGGTCGAGAACGATAAAACTTCGTCGGCTCACGGGTAATACTCAAATTGAGGCAAGTTCCATCAGATAGCGGCACCGGCAAATGGCAATCAAATTATAGCGGGCGCTTGTTCGGCGTGAAATTTCACCAACATTGATTCAAGTTCAGGAACTTGTTTAGGTGCAGAGAGGGTGATCAAGTCAATAAACCAATCAATAACATATTCACGAGTTAACACTGTGGAAGCTACGTTAATTAGGTAATCTCAGTCTATTCACACGGTATAGAATAGATTGATTTGCGTTCCACGGGCAGGCCGTCTACGTCTCCGAACCAATGAGGAGGGAGAAAAAGATGCTACGCATTACAGTACCAGACAAAACCAGAAACTGTATTTTTAAAGAGAAAGAAATCTTTCTTGAGCAATTGCCAGAGACTACTCCAATTACGATTCTTATATTGCATATCCGCAAACCCACAACAGCAGCAACGTCCTCCATCCCAGCCTGATAACGACTCCCTGCAGACCTAAGGGATCTTATTGTTTTCCTCGAACATGAACAGGTTATCACCCGTACAGCTGGCCACTTGGGATTGAAGCTTACCCCTCAAGGTAGCCAGGTTTCTCTGGAAAGCATCTTTATTGCTCAGGAACTCCATTGCGGAAGTGGCCTGAAGGTAGCAGCTGGTAGAGTATGTCAGTCCAGGGTTGAATGAGAATGAGCGTCGGCCTGAATAACACGGGTGCCATGAAAACACTTCCTCGCACCCCATCAACGTAGATGTCGCCAGGGGAATCAGATCATGGCCGCTGAGGACTCCATCGCGCCTTTCCCAGACAGTTTTGACAGGTCTGCTACGGCGCATGCGTCGTCTTTAATTGGCATCAAACAATTTTTTTCCATGTGGCACCCATGATCATCGCTGGTTTTTTGATATGAGGCAGAACGCATGAAAAACCCGACAAACGAAATTGTTGTATTTTGATCAATAACGAGTCATTTTAATAATATTACTTATAAGCTGTTAGCCAGGGATATCATCTAATAAATCAAATTGAAATGCATTTTCGTGGCAGTAATGCGGCAGCGAGATGGAAATGGATGTACTTATAAGTAGGCGCATCACCGCAAATAACAACTAATGCGAACAGCCTATTACAGTAATAATAATAATACATTCAGAAGGACGTGTTCCCGATACTACGGTGATACTTGGCCATATTTTGAGCCGATTGATGATAGAGGGGAGCGCTGCTGCGGTCTTTCCGAATGACAACGATGTTATTGATGGAAGAGAATCGCTGCTCAAACTCACGCCCATAATCGGATTACAGGCGGCAGTAGAGTTGAGAGGCGGACCCGGCATATTTCACGTTACGGACAATAAACTTACGGCCAAACTTGTACCGGGCAGTAAACAGGAAGATCGATGGGTTCCGTTCGCAGAATTTCAGGCCCCGTTCCACCCTTTAAATATTATAGGGGAAAGTCATTGATCGTTTAGAAACTTGGCTCGATGTCAACAGCGAACATTTGACAGATCCTTGAGAGCTCGATTCTTAGAGCGCGACCGACCATCAAGTAGAAAGAAAGAAAGAAAGAAAGAAAGAAATGTTTATTTGTCGTTTTGAGGCAACTATGGCCTATACAACAAGGAAGGTTCGCGAGGGTACAGACTATATCATGGTATAAATCTAAATAAAAAATAAAAATATACATAGTACTTCTTGTGGCTGACATAAAGGGGGGGGGGGGGTATAATATGTTCTTATGCACAATAAACTGGTTGAGAGTTGGTGGGTGCCCTCAGTTGGACACATCATCCATCAATCCTTTCACAAAGGCTCTAAATTTCAAAAATGACATTGTAAAATTAAGTAGCATGAACACACTTTCCCTAGTCACCGCAGCAAATAGAACTTTGTTAACAAACTCAGAACTGACTCGAGGCATGCCAAAATATTTTTCCCTCATTTCCCTTAGTTGAGGGCAACTACAAAAAATGTGCTCGATGGTTTCTGGCGACCTGGTGTTACACAGAAAGCATTCGTTTGAATGGTCGATGGTGTACAAGGAACCCTTATAAACAAATACGAAGCATATTCCCATTTCTCAAACGCAACTGGGCCACTACTCGTTTAACGTTTATAGGGATTTCCCATCTTAAATATCCTTCAAGCGAGGAGTAATTGTGACTGTACTCCTGGTAAGCCTTGCTGTAAGTGGAACATACCATTCGCTCGTAGTCTTCGTAAGCAGTTTTCGTCGTGAGACAATTTAACACCTGCTGCTTATTTTTTTTCACTTCGTCTGCATTTTGCACCTTCCACAGATCATGGTAACCCAATTCCACAAGTATAGTCTTGAGTTGGGAAGCCCAGTTGTATTTTTCAACATCAAGACCTCTGTTGATTGTTGACAGTAGCTGGTTATAACAAATGCGAGGGTATCTACTTTCCGGCATTCTTAGGATTGCCTCCCACCAACCCAAGGCTCTATCCACTACAAAAACTCCTAATTTTGCCCTACCTGTCTCGGCTCGCAGCATGTAACGAGGGGTTCCGAAAGGCAAGGTTAAAATGCTTTTCAAAATTTTTGACTGTATTGCCTCTAGCTCCTCAAGGTAACGTAGGCCCCAGATCTCTGAGCTGTAGAGCAGTACCGAACAGACCATCGAATCAATAAGCCGACAAGTGGCTTCCCAACTTACACATTTACCCTTTACCAAAATTTCCCGTACACTACCCCAAGCTCGTAAACTTTTGGCTTTAAATTGCTCCTTAGCTTTATAGTACAATCCTGACGAAGAGAAATTTACTCCAAGGTAGATGTACTCCTTAACGAATTCTATTTTCCCACATGGTAAAATTATGAAATCATCTTGCCTTTTTCGTTTACCTCTTTGGAAACACACTATTTTTGTCTTGTCCTGATTTATAGAGAGACCCATTGACCTTGAGTATTCGTCTAAGGCCTGCATCTTGTTTTCAATGTCCCTCTTACTATCACCAAAGATGACAATATCATCCGCAAACATGAGAAGCAATATATCAGTTCGCCCATCCACGTTTAAGCCCCCTAAATTCCTTTGCCTTATATACTCTTCCAAGCCACTTATGTATAGAGAAAATACGACCGGACTAACGGAATCGCCTTGCAAAACCCCCTCTAGAACTTGTTGAAATTCAGTAAATTCATTTTTTACTTTTATAGCAACCTTTGCTTTGCTGTACAGGTCTCTCAGGGCCCTAAGAATTCGCCCCCTAATCCCTAACTCTGCTAATTTACCCCATAGTAATTCATGGGGAAGGGAACCAAACGCATTTCTGTAGTCAACAAAACCGCAATACACTTTACCTTTTTTCCTCTGCAATTTGAGTGCAATTAAAGTATTCATAACAAAAATATTGTCCCTACAACCTCGGCCTCTACGGAAACCCGCCTGGCATTCTGGGATAGCTTTTGCGATTTCAGCCCAATCTATTAGCCTATTTCCTATGCACTGCGTAAAACATTTTACCACAGTATTAATTAGAGCGATTGGTCTCTGCTTATTAATGTCATTCCAATTCGTAGATTTAGGTACCATGCGGATTATTACTTTACCCCACTCCTCTGGGATGTTCCCATACTCCAATATAGAATTGAAAATATTTGTTATCATTTCGATACCAATGTCCGGTAGATTTTTCAAGACCTCATTTGGTATATTGTCCAATCCCGCAGCTTTCTTATTTTTCAAATTTATCAAGACTGATTTGATCTCGTTTACTGTGAATGGCTCATTTAGAGCCGGAAATAGCTCCTCATCATTTATACTCATACTATAAGAAGTCGGCGAAGGCGTTCCTTTTTCTACCAGGTAGGACTCCCATTGTTCCAACGTAATATTTGCAGTTTTATATTCTCTGTTTCTTAATACCCTAACTGTTTTCCAGAATTCTTGTGAATTTGTCACATTACACAAACCCTCCCTCAGTTTATCATAGTATATATTTTTTTCATACTTCAGCAGTGCCTGATATGATTTTTTTAGCATCCAAGAAATCAAAAATAGCCCCTGTTCCCTTTTTCCATGATTTATAAGCAGATTTAACGGTCTTCAGAGAAGTTTACATTTATGATTGAACCATGGTTTATGTTTATGGAACGGCTGATTACCAACCTTTACCGTTTTACACATTCCTAAGCCTCTCATAACTGTCAGTATTCCCTCTTTTAATGAGTCGAAATCATGAAGTACGAGGTTACTCAGAGTCTCGTCCGTTCTTAACTTGAATTCCACTACCTTCTGTTGGTTCCATTTTACTATTTCTATACTACTTTTACCTTCACTCTTAGTACTTGGATTCGCATTTCCGACAGTCAGCGACAAAGTGCATTCCGAATGGTCCGAAACCACTCCCAGCCTGTTTGGTATTGAAAAGTCGAGGACACAATCCATTGCTGGATCATTAACCCAACAGAGGTCTAGGGTACTCTGACCAGAAGCACCAAAGAACGTGTAGCCCCCTTCTGGGTCGCCCCTACTCCTCCCGTTTGTAATTGATAGCCCGTATGACTCCAGTAGATCCACCAATTTCCGCCCTACAGAATTTATATGAGTGTCTTGTGAAGCCCTAGCGCTAGATAGTGTGGTACCCTGAAACAAAATTTCCTCCCCTTGATTCAAGCAACCTACTCTTGCATTCCAGTCTCCTATCAGTATTAATTTATAACCACTATATTTAGCCATAACATGATCAATTACCTCTATTAATGCTAATGAAAAATCATTGAAATCCTCCTTTGTGTTCATATAAATATTCCCTAACACCAATCAAGTAGCGAATCAATGAGAACTTGACTCGGGGAAACGACGCCAGAAAGAAACCATCCTCATCCAGGAGAACAGCATTATAGTTAGAATTTCCTCGGAATTTCTCAGTGTCGTTAAAGACAGATGAAATTCCAGTCGATGAAAAGGGATAGTAGTCACTTGAACTTGATTGCACAACGAAGAGGACGGTGAAACAAGACGGAACTCTCGAAAACAATGGAGGAGGGTTTAGAAGGGCATTTCCTTGGTAGGATTCCCGTCTCGATAATAGTTAGGGGGAGAAAAATAATAGGGATAGACAGCTAGACGTTCCAACGTCTTTCTCCTGGAGGCGAGAAGGACACCGAAATAACCTTTGTCCTCTCAACTGTGAGGAGGATCTCCGAATTGCCCGTCTATCGATTCTTTATCTCAACAGAGACGATGGGACTCAAATGATACCAACTCCCTTCACCAATCTCTTAATTTAATTCGTTAAGAGTGATTTGCAGCATTTGTGAATGCTTGGAGCAGCTACGAACCTCTGCACTCCACCCACAATACACTAGCTTTGGACGCCAAAACGATTTTTATTAACGTGGTACATTATTTTATGGAAGTAGTTTGTCCACATTTTTCAACGAGATAGATACATATTTTGCGCAACTCACACGAGCGAGATTCACCTACAATGACCACATCATTGTGAGTACATCGGAATTTTCAAATATTAAATGGTCGTAATATTAAAAATCTGCGTCGAGAATTTCCTATTAATAAATTTTTCATCATCATCCTCCCTGAAATAGCTACTGTGCATTCAGTCGTGAAGCCAAGTACCGGTTAGTGCTGGTGAATCTGTTCCGAAAAAGGGGAAATTTTTAAAAAGAAATTGACGGGCTTCGTCAGGTCAAAAGGACTTCTTTTGCGGGATACTAGAAAGGATGACGGCGGTGAATTTCTGCCGCAGGTCAAAATCTTATTTTATTTTGTAGAAACAACAAGTTCAAGTGAAAAAGGAGAAGAAAAGCCTGAGATACTTTTTATTCAGGCCATTCTCCGGGAAAATTCAATGAGAAATAACTAGCTCCACAATGAGGGGAAAAACCTTTATCAACATGGCACAGTTCGCGGAAATGCGTATTTCTATTTCATATTTTTAGTTTCGTTCGTATCTCTAATTAGCCTCTTCTGGGGGATGAGAAAACTGGAGCTGATACTCGACCTTGCTGGTGAGCACGTCCACACTGCAAACACCCTTTGATGTTCGTTGAAATACCGACACCGAATGGGAACATCCTCGAGCACCTTCGAGCATTAATTAACGTTCGCTGTTGCGAGTGAAGTCTGAACTGGTTTAATTGGTTTCGAATGCTCGGTTCACCGAAAATGCTCTACAGAGAACGAGGCTTTACTCGAATGGAGAAAATCGAAGGTATCTAATAGGTGGCCGTACAATGGTTGTACGATAAATACGCGTGATTGCAAGACCGAACACTATCTGTTACCCCAGCTTGCGTCCGGAAAGTACGTTCGGTAATAAATTAAATACTATTAAAAAACGCTGCAAATTCATTCACACGGGTTGGTTATTCCTCGGACCAGGCGCGTGGAGACTCATTATTTCAACCCATTCCAAACACCCATTCCAATCGATTCAGCGTCCAAAATATAGTGGAAAATGATACCCCACACACCAGGATTGCAAAAAATCTCAAAAATCCATTTTTCTTAATTCACATCTTGACCCCTACCCCAACCAAATTTGGTCCGATCAGCTGAACAGTTTCGAGGACCAACCAGAACCGAGAAAAGAGCCCTGACCTAAATTTCAAATTTTTAGAAAATTATCTACTACCAAAAACCGGCGCGGATGGCGGACGGACACTTGACTTTTGTGATCTAGACACCTTGAAACGTCCAGAAAAAAATTCTGGGCCGAATCGGTGAGGTTGACCTTTTGCATGAAAACATAGGTTGATTATTCAAGGAATAACCAACCAAAATTAAGCCAACGGAGGGATATTTTCATCTCTTTGTAGTAATTTCGGATTTTTGAACGCCAGCCGTCATAAATACATGAAGAGAAATGTATTAACTTACCTGGCGCCAACTAAGATGAAGTTTTCGTCTTTCATGACTAGTCTGAAGAAATCGATGTTAGTGTTGTTGCCGCTGAACCGTTCGACATCTTCGGCTCCTGAAAAAAAGAGAGAAAGGTGAGATTTAGTACCACGACAATTTTGTTTGGTAGCTACCTAGAGCCCCTGTATGACAGCCAATCAATATTTAATATCTCGCACACACTGAATCCCTGGAGTCGAAGTTCCACTGAGCAAGTCGAACGATACTCGTGCGCATACCGACGAACGTGTATAGGCGTAGGCCCTCGTGGGAGGTAAGTGCATTGAATACATTGTTATTCCAAGCAAGATTCCTATCGGCGCGAGACCACTCGAGGGGAAATGTTATCCCAGTGAAATACGAGAAGCTCAGTGACGGAAGTAGTTCTCAGAACGAGCTAATTTAGAACACGAGCTAATCATTATCCATTAGTTGGCTGATACATTGTTCAGATAATACAACAAACGACTAATGAACCCAGCGAAAATAGAACACAGATTAATGGAGAAAAGTTTTTATAAGGCTCTAGTCAGCGTCACTGGAACGGACCAATTCACACAAATTAATATTTCTGTTGTCAATTGGCCGTGCATTGTAATCAAAGGCTAGATTTTAGGCTAGTCACCAGGATCTCACTACTTATGAATATGCTCCTATGATTGGATGCTGTAGAAGATTTTAAGATTGTGTCATGGGACATCTAGTGCACAAGGAAGAAATAATGGAGAAACTGTAGAAAATAAACTAAAGCACCACAAAAAAAAGCTGCATATTCTTTTAGAGGTTGGTTATTCCTCGGATCAGGAGCATGTAGACACATTCTAATCGATTCAGGGTCCAAAATTTAGTGGAAAATGATACTCCACACGTCTAGGTACCAGCAATCTCGGAAGTCCACATTAGAAATGGGTAGATAGATTCCCATTGCGATACATAATCTCTTCGGGTGAGCGCCAATCGTTCCAGCGCCCGTCTCATAGGATTCAGCGTCCAAAATGTAGCCAAAAATGACACCTCCACACGCCTAGGTCACCAAAAATTTCGAGAAGACATATTTAGAAATACACATTATGACCCCTACTATCGAATTTTCGACGTTAGGGATATGTCAGAAAAATTGCGCTGCTGCTTTTAACCAATATAACGTCGAAGTAGGCTCGGATCTAGCTGGTAAGCTGGCCACTACAAAGCCAAGGACCCCACCTCAGCCCGTTGGAAGTGGTTGGGAAGTTCCTGTTTCGGTCAGTGCTCATAGCTTAGGGGTGGTATTTGTAGCAACGTGAAGTGGAAAACGCTAATTCCATGGCTTAGAATGCTTGTATTTGTATTTTTATCCTTGAGAAGCGTTCTTGGCCCCAAACTGATGAGGATAAACTGCTGCTCATTGGCCCAGTCTGGTTACCAGCTCCAGCCGGAGCTTATCCTTCGACCCTACAATTTATATTCACCATTTTTATTTTCCAAAAGGCCCTCGTTCGAATTGCCACGAAGAGTGGCTGTTTGACACACTCTGACCGACTGTTTGCAAGGCTAGACGTCCGTTAGTTGGAGCAGTTGGTGCATGTGTAGAGCGTGAGCTGTACCCATTGTACTCATGAGCTCAGTGAACAATTATTCATGTATGGGTATCAAAACCTTCGATGAGCCCCCTGTCTTGATAAGAAATAAAATAATTCTTAACCCTGAACGAAACGCAGCGACCTAAAAGCGATAGTTGGCCTACTAACCGTCTTAGCTTCTCTGCGTTTTCATCAGTACCGCATAGGGGTGACGCAATCAACAACTTTATGCAGATTATGTGAGGAAGCAGACGAAATGCAACTCACATAATCTTTGAGTGCCCAGCACTTACATCCTGCAGATCACCCTCTTTGGTACACAAACCCCAATGAGAATCATACCCTGCAAAAAGCTAGTCAATAACCCAACAACCCTCATCAGGTGACCAGGGCTGTTAATGGACTAAAAGAATAGGAAACCAAAGAAAAGCACAACAAGCCACCAGGCTTCTACTCTTGGGGCCTTTCATAACCCCCCTCTAGGTGTCTGTTGCCATCTACCATCTACCATCTAAGCCTGAACAAGCGACTAGGACTTCCAGAGAGCTGAGAGAACACTTCTTTAATGGTAGCATCTAATTTCCTACCAGAATTCCCAACCTACTATAACACACGAATACTTCAACTACAATACATTCTGTACCCTAAAGTGCTTTTCTCTTCAATAAAATGTCTTCTTCTATTGACTCCTACCAGAAGGGATTTGAATTTCGCTAGTGTAGTTTTGTTCTTTTTCTTATTATTAGCATTACGTTTCATTGATTTATTATTCTGCTCCTGCAGCGTGTTACCCCCAGCGCGGGCATTGTCCATAAGAAGAACTGATTTTCTCCTATATTTTTTCTTGTGAAAATGTTTTTTATTTCACCTTTTTATAAAAATAATTTCTTTTTTTAACAAGTTCACTGTGGGTCACGCGCTCAGAGTGTGAGCTCTGTTCCAATCTGCTTGCGTCGCACGCGCCTGGCGCGTGAAGGTCGCCTTCACTTCAGATCGCTCCTCCAGTATGAAAGTGGAATGGAACATATGTCTACTTCCCGCGCCAGCTTTGAACCTTCTGAAGGTACTGTAAACGTCGGAGTCAGCTGGGGTGTTGCTAAGATGCAAAAAAATAAGTCCGCAATAGGGGACTGGTTTGGAGTTTTCTTGCCATTTTGCATCGTTTTCAGTGTTCCCACCTCAAGATTTCTTTCAGTGCTTCACTTTAGTACACGAAATACTTCGGTGCAAGTAGTTTACTCCAAGGTATCTCATGCTATAGCCGCACTGGGTTAGGAGCTCGCTTCGAATTTCATTCCACATGCGGCGCACGCACCTGGCGCGTTCCTATTTCAGATGACTCCCGCACAGCTGCTCAAACGAGCTCAACAATTCCGCAGCGAACGTGTTAATCGATCAGATGCGGATAAATATAATTTTGAACATAACATGGCGCCCAAAAGCCGAGAGAAAATGATCGTAATTATTAAAATTAAATTAAAATAGATAAAGGGAATTATAGATCCAGAAAAGCTCCAAACGTTTGCTCTCCCGGAAACCTCGAAGAGATGAAATCGTCAAGAAATGTTTCAGGCCACCCAAACTGACTGGAAAATTGGTCGAATTATGAGCACTCACGTCGTTCATTGTAATTCCAATGTGTATTGTAGGCCCATGTCAAGGGGTTGGCCTCCAGTTTGGCCAACTCTTAACAATGGAATTCAAGTTGGCGTGTAGTTCAACTTGCTCGATCCAAAAGCTGAAGGCTAATGAGCTGCGCTGCAGACAATACCAAACTTCACCGGGGGAAAATGGGAAGGGAGAGATTGCTTGAGTTGAGCTTATCAAATCAAATTAATAGACCTTTATTTATTTTCGGTAGGTCAACAAGGCTGGGGTTAAATTTCGTGGAGGGAGAATGCCCCGTTCAAGAATCGCCTACGGGGAAAATGAACTTTTGAACAAGAAGGAATCAGATCAATAACACTCCCCAGTCGATCAAGAGTAACAGCAGTAGCTAATCTTCATACTCTGAGCCAAACATCACATACTGCCAACCGAAAGATTCGTTGACAAAAATTGCCATACTGAAATGTTCTGGCGAATATACTCATCTACTAAACGTACTCACTTCTACCATGAAAAGGCCATATTTACAGGGTGTCTCATAAAATCGTCCAAATTCAGAGCTAAAAATCATTCCCTTAATACGATTCCCTCGTATCATGGTTACTGTGAAGATCTCAATTATGACAAAATTTTATGAGCGATCTACTATTCGCTATTTTCGGTTGGAATACTCATCTTTTCTGGCACATTTTGGATTTTATAGAAAATCGAACAAAAGTCAAGACCATTGTGTACGCTGTTGAGGTTTCACAAAAGAGTGAAAATAACCCCTCTGACTCGGACCGACCCGGAGCTATGGCCCGACTGAGCTAGGATTCGGAATCTACACAAGATTTTACTTAAAAAAAAAAAAAAAAAAAAAAACGAGCGAAACGTATTTAAAAGAAAATTAGTTTTTACTCTACTTGGTATTAGGTACTTAGTTAGCATCCCCTCAGAATCGGAAAACCAAACATAATATCACGCGAATAAGCTATTGGAAAACAATACGATTCTAAGTAAGAAAATAAAGAGTGTGTATTTTTCAAGTGAGATACGAAAAACTGCAGTAGTAGAAAAATCGATCTTGTAAAAGCTAATAAACGTGAAAATTCTTGACTGAGCGGGTTGCGTGCGATAAAAACGAACGGTTAAGGGGCCTATTATTGCGTAGGATCCATGTGAAAACGCTGCAAATTCTTCCTCGATGGTTTATTTATTCCTTCGAGCAAGAGTATGGGGAAAACGGTGAGTTAGAAGCGCCCAGGACTCATTCCAATCGATTCAGCGTTCAACATTTAGTGGAAAATGACATCATACACGCCTAGGTACATAAAAATATCGAATAGTCACTTTCGAAATAGGTATGCAAGTACCCATTTTTACCCATACCTACCCCCAGTGGTCACCCATAAGCCCGGGGCTCATCTCAATCGATTCAACATTTAAAATTAATGGCACCCTACATGCCTAGTTCCCAATAAGTCCCAACAAGCGAGTTTAAAAAAACACTTTTTGTACCCATACCCGATCGGGGTGGAATGTTTTGAGGACCAACTTGCTAGAACAAAGAGAGGGACTTCAAATTAAAATCATTCTTGAAATGAACGGAACGAAATACGCTATTTCTCATGTGTCAGGTTGAGCTGAAATTTACGAAGTTGCTTTGGGATTAAGAGAAACTTGCAAGTATCCCGGGCTCAAGTCATCCATTCCCAATAAAGTTAACCTCTTTTTCCTTCTCCACCAGTCTTCTTTCTATATGAGAGTATAACTTGGGCTAGACCTGTAACTGTCACAAGCAAGTTACTCTTTCAACAAAGAGAACCAGTTACGATAACCGATCAGAGGAAAGAGAAATTGAAACCACCGTCGAAGAAGCAAAGATCAAATCCAACCACTATTTTCAGTTTCAAAAGCGCGAGTTGAAGTATACACTTTCTGTATCCACAAGAGTCTAGCATAATTGATGAGGAGCGTATACACTCCAGTTTGACGGCAGACCTTCACCAGGAGTGCAATTCAATCAATGGTTCTATAGACGGGAGAGGCCCCATCGATCACTCTCCTTCTAGTTATTAGGTGTTTTTTCCTTCTTTATTCCCCTCTCACTTTGAGGCGAGATTCGTAGGTTCTACCGTCACTACTTTTCTCAACAGGACAGTCAGCGGCGTTATTCTGCATTTCCTCAAAGTAGCCATTATCACTCAAAATTCAACTGGGCATCTCAAATCAAGAACATCCGAGCCAAGCTGGGGCACGTGAAACTGTGGGAGTGTCAGGACGCAAATGAGGTTTCCCGGCTAAAGCAGACTATCCTGATAACCTTTACAACTGCGTACCGGGACTACGAACGGATTCCGTGCTCATCGTACAGCAAAAAAACTGTGTACGCAATCGATGGGCATCATTGCCTGAGGGGTTTATAAACTGTGGACATCCCCTTCGAGGTGAAAAAGGTCGTGGCCCAACTCCGGCTGAAGAATGAGTCGCTTATTAGAATTTTCCACAAAGGGAATGGAGAATCGATGAGCAGAAGCAGTGCCTGCTTTGCAACCAGCGGGAGCCAGAATCACTTTCAATGTCTTTGGAGGGTACCCGCAACTTGAAAACGACAGATCACGTTTTTTTGGTTCAGCTCGGTTGAGCGAAGAATACATCGAGAACTGCTTACTAGCGTGCTTGAGTAGGGACCTAGTATTTTGTGTGCTCAGCTTTGCACTGGCTTACCTCAAAAGGAGAACATTTCTGGAGGAGCTACTCATGGATGTAGGATTGTGGCATGGGAGCGAGTGAGAAGTAAGCAATTTTTCGTTAGGTAGCCACGTGTTAGGTAGGTTCTATACCTCGAAACGCATTTAAATTTATTATACTAGGCATTCCAAGAAGTATGTATTATATTTTTTAATTTAATGTACGGAAACGGACCCTTTGTTGAAAAGGTCAAGTAACCTCTATCAACAAATAGAACATTGTGATTGATTGAAGTTGCAATTATCATTGTACAAGTACGTGTTGTAGTCGTGGAAAAGAATGATGGCGGTGGAGGAGGGGTGAGAGTACGGAACAGATTTCAAATTGCTCATAGCATTGAGGTAAAAATCAGTTACATTTTCCGCTTTACAGAAAAGTATCCTCAGTCCCCGACTGATGAGCGCGGCGCTGTAATGGGCTGTGAAACCTTTCGCAAACGGTCTTTCTTTTCAGTCAATTGGCGATTCCGTCCCCGCTCGTTGGGACTTCTGAAAATAATTCCGTTTCACAATTTGTGGGCTTCAATACTCGGGAGAAATAAAGGTTGTTCTCCGATAACCGATCAAGGAGCCCAAGAGGGAAAAAACTGAAATCTTCAATGATTGGAACTCACCATATGAAGGCCGCTTAAAATTTCAGGGTGGTATTCGTAATCGAGAATCAACAGTGGATAGTGGGAACTCCTCTTGATTATAGGGCTGAATTAGCATTTTTAGGCGAAAACGACACTTGGGAGCACGTCCACGGACTTATCGGATTTCCGTTGCCGAAGGGAGTGCGAGCCAGCAGATATTCCCCAGTTCGACGCCTGGAATCAGGCCCAGGCAAGTTACCTACCAACCGAGTATCGCGCCCGTATTTGTTTTCCCGAAGCTTTCCACATTCGCATGTGCTCGCTTAGCTGTGAACTCGGGCCTCTGTTTGCACAAGGAGGGGGCAGAGGGACGACGAGATAGGAGCAGGAATGAGACTGGGCGATGAGGTGTGTGTTGGAGTGTGCGGGGCTAATTAGCGGGATTAAATAGGGAACCTGCCGCATGGTACTCCACTCAACTTGGCGAGCTACTCAGGATCAACGGGCGAGCGGAAGGAGCGTGTTCACGCTGACACAACGGTTCACAGCGGATAAAGGTGCCACTCCATGGGATCCAGCACGACATACCCGACTGAATTATTTGCAACGACCAGGTGGCGTACGATGAACCACTAGGGTCGTGCTTTAACCTAATCTACCCCCTGAGCAGGATCGTTTCCCTCCCGCGCCGATGATCGCCCACGAAGAAATTAGCAGGACTGGACACCAAACCAAAGTCAACGTGGGAATGTAGATGGCAAGAAGCTGATAGTAATAGGAAAAGCGAGCATCCCCAGCGGAATCCACTCACAAACCGCATAAAGTTCACCCCTAACGCACTGAGACTCTAAAGCATAGGTCATACTCATGCAAGCTCTCCAGCACCATGTCGAGCAGGGCCAACCTTTTCGCATCCTGCTTCTTCCGCAGATTAGAGCAGAGTTTCGCAGGTTGGAAGAGGGCATGGTCACCATGCCTCCATTCCTTTCACTTTTGGTTTTACTGGGGATCAATGTCAATCTCTGCCAATGAAGGATGACAGCTTGGAACCAAACATGACTCATGGGTATTTTTGAAGTGATTGCACACAGTTGCGCGCTGCTCCAGGGATGTCGACAGAAACAGTGGGTGGGTCTTGGGTATGCTGGAAGCTAGAACAATACCTTCATTTTCTGAGGAGAGGGTTTCCCTGAACCTAGAAGAACATGCCCACTGGAGGAGGATGTGGGTCAAATGGCTGGGTATCTACCTATTTTGAATGTTTTTGAGTACCTTGGCATGTTGGGTATCATTTCCGACTAAATTTTGGAAGCTGATTTGAATGGAATGGGTCCGGGACACTCCACACATCCCTATACTCTTGCTCCAAGGAGAAATCTAGTATTATGGAGGAATTTGAGGCGTTCTCGCTTAATTCAATAAAAACATAGCACGAAAAGTGAGAGAGACCTAGTGCATAGCACGGCTTGTCTTAGCTTGCATCACGCCGCTTCCTGGCTATTCAACACGAATTCAATACGTGGCCTCAGTTTAGTGAGTCCGGACGGTTTAGAAGATAAGTGATTTCGTAGTGTGCGGTAGTGTAGAATGAAGAAACGACGGGTTGGTAAGGAAATGACAGCCGTGCTCTTGCAAGGGAGGAGTGGGGAAGTTGAAAGCGTGAAATGGGAAGAGTTGCCGAGAAGGTCGTAACTTTTCTCGAGCTCCAACGAAACCACGCCCTCAGCCTCTGAACCAAAAGCGCACAACATCCCTCGGGTTTTGTCGAGGAGAGAAATTTTCTGTTTTTCAGACGAGCAACTAACTGTACTGTGCAGAGAGGAGGGTGGCAAAGGAGAAGGAGGTCGAGGGGATCCAGATGGCGAATTAAGATAGTAACCGCCGCAGAAGGGGAGAGCCGGCGTTGTCGTAGCAAAAGCCCACCACCACCACTTCTAATGCTCTTGATTACCGGGATTGAAAATTATAAAACCGCCCCTAGTGAGTTACCCGAGCGGAAAACTCTCCCAGCTCAATGAGAATAAATTTTTAAGTTCTCTGCGAAATAAATCTTTTCCACCATCACCAACTTTTTTCCCTCAACCGCGTTTTCTTCCTTTCAGCTAAGAGAGCCGTTGGGGTTAAAATTACCAAGTTCCGTAAATTTTATTTACTAATTAATCAATCGCAAAGTACTCCCTGTCATCCATTTATAACTTGGGTGACTCATCATGACGAAGAATTGTGCACAGTGCGTTTCCATTCCTCTTGTTACTTGTCCTAGTATGTTCGAGCAGAGTGGAACTGCTTCACTTACTTTTAGCCAGGGGTATGGAGGATCCTATCTGGAGAAATGACGATGAAGTGACTATGGAGTGATATCATAAGTTGGTGAACAATGGTTAATTACTATCTAAACGCAATTTTAGAACAGATTCGTGAAGATATCAGTTAGTCCAGTCAATTTAGCCCAAAAGTATCATACAAACACCTATATAAAGCGACATAAAAATTGATTAACAGGTTACGTAGTAAATTAGCCCATTAACCTTATTCGGGGTTAATTATTAGAAGAAAATTCCAATACTAAATAATTTCAATGCGGTCGTGTAGGGTAGGTATTCACAATACGCTGTTCACTGATATTTGTATGTACCTTCTTCTGCTCAGATGGGCTGCGTAGATGTCACCTTGGATTTCTGGCGAGTTTCAGTCCATTCAAATCAACTTCTATGAACTAAGGAGAAACTACTCGAAATATTGCGTGATCCAAGTAAGCAATCTGCATTTAGCTGATCGTCAAGGTTCCTCTATTTCCACCTTTATTGAACGATAAATTGTAAAATAATTCGAGCGACAACCACTTCCATCGAAACTCCGACTGAATCAACAGACCGAAGGGAACCTTCGTCGTTTAAAAAGAGTGATGAAAGATTCAGGTGGCGGCTCCCGTCAACTTCGTCGATAGTATCCTGTTGGCATCAGACTATTCTGAGAGGTCGACCGACGAAGATACTGACGACAACAATAACCTGCCAACCGTTGATTGGGTATCTTCTGCGCCTTACTCTCTCCACCAGATACCCGTTTACTTCGAAGGCGTGACGTGACACTAAGGGTCGCCCACTCACAATGAATAGTACTTCGTCGCCTACGAATCCAAAATCCTAAGTTTTCATGGGTGATTCTGGATTTAGCCCAACCAAACAGTAGTTCTTACAAAAAAAAAAAAAAAAAAAAAAAATTCTTAACAAAATTGCTTATAAGTTGAAAAGTATGCAGCCTACTGAATTTATCACTATTTAAAAAAAAAATTAAAGTAGACAAAATTTCCTTCAAAATACACCGGTCACTGTCAATTGTTGATGGGCACCGCCGCTAGAGCGCGCTGAAAAAGAGTAACTTTTTCACACTTGGGCAAAAACGAGAGAAGCTCAGCCCCAGACGCATTCTTATCGTATTCCCTCCATGAATACGTGTTTTATTCATGTTCTATGGTGATTACAGGATTACTGAGCCCTTAAAAAACATTACTCGCGGAGTGATAGGAATACATGAAGGACCGATCTAGCCGTTTTATTATTGATATCAAAAATGAAATAAAACACTACTATGAACTACTATGACTATAATGAAAAGGAATGTAGTAGTAATTAACTATTAATACGTTTTCATTAAAACTTTTATTTATTTCAAAAATTAAGTTAAATTAATAGGAAAATGAATGAAATAGCAGTTAACAATAGGTTGAATATTTTTCAACTCGTAAGCAATTTTGTCAAAAAAAGTCCGAAATTTATAGGGTTTTTTGCGTTTTTCACTGTAAAGCCGTCTTTTTTTTAAGACTTTTTTTAGATTTGGATTCAGCACACCGAAAAACATAAGAATCCGTCAAGACACTTTCTACCCTAATTTTTTAATATTTTTTCAAATTACTGCGCTAATTTGGAAAGGGGAGTTTTATAACGTTTTTCGTTAATTTTCACACTTATATGCACTGTTTGAAGCTCGGGGACTAATCTGGGAACACTTAACGTTTGACCATACGTACATAAACATCACTCTTCATTTAATGGAGGAAACCGGGAGTGCGACATGACTTTATTACAGAGCTGAACGCTATCCTGTCCAAACTTCTTGCGCTACCGTGTTATCATGAATAACGAACATGTCCCGTCAACCCCCGAACGTTGTCAAAAACTGAAATTCGGCGACATCCTCTTATTAATCCCGAAACGTGACTAGGTATGTTTTCCAAGCATTTAACCCGTTGGCAACACGCACCGTGCATAGAGTAACATGTAACCGTCGGTCAGATTGCCTAGGCGTAATACGAGAGGGGGCATGTGACACTCGGCCAATTTAATTCTCGTTGGAATAATACACCCTTGTCAACGCAATAAAACAAATCATTTAAATCTAATGTAATTTTTACCTTTAACAAAAAATGTAGATTAAAACGCTGCAAATTCTTACACAGGGGTTGGTTATTGCTCGGACCAGGCGCATGAAGACTCATTTCTTCAACATGGGGGAAATGGGGAAACAGTGGGTGCGGCGGGTCCCAGACCCATTCCAATCGATTCAGGATCCAAAATTTAGTGGAAAATTATACCCCACACGCCTAGGTACCGGAAATCTCGAAAACGCATAATCAAAATGGGTAATACAAACCCAATTTGATCCATAACTTCTTCCTGTGGGTGCCGATCGTTCTGGGACCCATTTCATTGGATTCAGCGTCCAAAATTTAGTGGAAAATGATACCACACTCGCCAAGATCGCCCAAAATCTCGAAAATCCATTTTTCAAAAAACACATTTTGACCCCTACCCCGCCCAAATTTGGTCCGATCGGGCTGAAAAGTTTGCAGGATCGTCCTAGGCCGGTATCAGACCGCTGACCAGATTTTTAGAAAATTGTCAACTACCAAAAACGGCGTGGACGGCGGACGGACATTGACTTTTTTTGATCTAGACACCTTGAAACGTCCAGAAAAAAATTTTGAGCCGAATCGGAGAGGTTGACTTTTTGCATGAAAACATAGGTTGATTATTCAAGGAATAACCAACCAAAATGCAAATTTGCAAATGCAAATGCTGAATAGTTACTGAGCATGTTGGAGCTCTACTAATCTTCATGCAGTAGGAAGAAGACTGAACTGACATTGAAAATGTGTATTTGAAAACAAATTATAATTTTGTCTATAGACGAGCACCGGAGACCTTCAAGATGCTCATTTCGCCTCTCAATATTGGTTTATAAATACTGACGTATGAATCACATATTTCACTAGTAAAATTAGTATAATTTAGCTACCAAGAAACCCCCTCCCCCCTCGGTCATTGTTCCACTATCTGAAACCTGAGACTCCACCAATTTCACTCTCCCTCATCGAAATCTGAAAATCAATTGACTTGAGGGTAATTTTGAAACGTTATATGACGGCTACTATGCGACTATGCTCTCGTATAAATTATGAAGAAATTTTTGCGGGTTCAATCTCTCATCTCACCTCTACGATAAATCCCATAGAAACTCACTTTCTGAGTCGTGTTGATATTATTATTCAACTCGTTAGCTCTCTTCAGCACCAGGAGTGTCTTGACCGTGTAAAATCCTCGACACGTGAGTTCTACGCGAACTTGTACGGCCACCGTGTACCTACTAAACGTGTCAACCACACGAAGTAACGAAAACTTCCGAGAAACGCTGTAATCTGAAATTCACAACGCAGCTCAGCGCTACCCCCCCGTCAAAACCATCAAGTTGGAAGTTAACAACTGATTTCTTGCAAGCTCAATTGTTTCCACGAGGTTGCCATGAACGTAAAGAGAGAATAGTAGAGGAGGAAAATTGAACGCATTACTCGCTTAGGTTCATCGTAAAAACGCTGTACTTTACAAAGGTCTTGAAATTCACTTCTTTCCCCAAAGGAATGAAGCCGCCTGAAACACTCTTCTCTGCACAACGAGTCTCGTAGTTTAATCTTCTTTTTTCCCCTTTCACTTGAATCCTCGGCTTCATTCTTCATCTTATTCAAGCCACCTTCAATTCATTATACCCAAGATGAGATGGAATTTAATATTTCACGTTTCTATTACTAAGGCAGGCAAATGTTGGTGCGAGCCTCTCAATCGGCTTCCTTGTTACGAGGTCAGTTCTAACGCTGAGTGAAGCCCTAAATGGAGGGCGCGCACTATTAATAAACGGTCATTAATTAAAAAACAACTTGTGAAAATACGAGATATGCCAAGAAGAGGATGAGGTCACATTGTTACGAGGGGTTGAACGGAGAGCACATGCGGGGATTGACAGGGGTCAACAACGCACAACAGGCTCTTGACACCACTTGTAATATCAAGCTCGATTAATACACTTCACAGGCGACAAACAACAATATTGTTATTCTCTTATTTATACTTTGGTTCCGGTGATGGGGAAAACGTTCCAGGGAAATGGGCGGTGCAGGAAAATTCTTTCTCGAATAAGAACACTGAGTCATTCAGAACAACGATTCGATCATAAGTTCGAGATCGCGTGACACTACTCGGGTCGAAATGAGGGTCTCCATTCAGAGAATTCGACAAGACAATCAAGACTCACCAAGAGTACCCAGAACCAAAGAGCGTACCTGGAACTGAAAGCAATTTCACGTTATCATCTCAGAGCACGTCGTCATTCCCAATGTAAGAACTAATGGTCTTGAAGACGTCACATTACTGCAAAGGAAATTTCAAAAACGCTGCGAATTTGGGGTTGGTTATTCCTCGGAACAGGAGCATGGAGACTCATTTCTTCAAAATGGGGGAAACAGTAGGCGTGGCGGGTCCCGGACCCATTCCAATCGATTCAGCGTCCAAAATTTAGTGAAAAAGGATACCCCAGACGTCTAGATTCGATAATCAATTTTTGAAATACAAATTTACCCCGCCCGAATTCGGCCCGAAAAGTTTCGAAGACAGCTAGAGCCCCTGATTTTGAGAAAATTTCCCCCAACCAAAAAATGCATGGAAGAAGGACGAACATTTGACACTTTTGATGTAGACACCTTGAAACGTCCAGAAAAAATTTTTGGGCAGAATCGTACAGGTTGACCTTTTGCATGAAAATATAGGTTGATTATTCAAGGAATAACCAACCAAAAATGGGCGATGTGGTGACTGAAATGGCATGAAATCTTACGTCAAATTCCCCAACATTAACCAGTGGTAGAATGAAACGAAGGTAAAAATCCGTCATTATTGACCCTTGAGTAAACCGAGAGATGAAAGCAATTTGGTTCGCTGAACACGAATGTTATATTGAACGTCACCTTCCCCTCTTGAATGCGTCGTCTTTAAAAGGCGTAGAACGCACGAAGGAAGTAAAAAACCGTTTTACTTTCACTTTGTGGTCGATTTTTTTTTTCCTTTTACTTATTTTTTTATTCCTGATTTCGTTTTACCCCAAAAATGAAATGATTTTTCCCGCATAGGAAATGAAACAGTGCGGATGTGGGCCAGCTCCTGCTTCCCTTCAGCGTCTGTCTCGAAACCCCATCGCAACTGCTTGTGCTTCCATGACCCCCTTCCCCATCTAACTAGAGGGTGGAGTGAAGGGGTCGGTCGCCGAGGAATCGATAATCCGAACCGAGGGAATCTCTGTTGGCACTTGTCTGCAACAGATGTGCGGCTTAGCTTCTACGGCGTATGAGCTGAGGAGAAAATGTCACATTAATACGAATCGTGCCAATAGAAGACGTCGGTATCACGTCCCATTCCACTTTAATCACGTCTCTCAACGATGTGGATTGCTGGTCTTATCTCGTTCTCTTTCAATTATTGTGGAACCGAGAGATCCATATATCGTCAGAAACATACGCAACGGTGTAGTTTGCTGGAAAACCATTCCAGGCGATATAAAGTAGGTGATAAACACTCATTTTCCATAAACTTTGAAGACTTAATAGGGTTTTTGCTACCTCATTCAACCACAACTCAGTATCATATTTTTTTACCTCAATTCTTATTCAATTCATCAATTATTTAGAGTTCCTGAGAGAACAACAGAAAACACCTTACAAATAGTGATTAGGGGATGGCTCACACTCGAGTGGAAAACGGCATCGTTTGAGTCTCCAAAATAGGTAAACACGTTGCAAATTCATTCACAAAGGTTGGTTATTCCTCGGACCTGGAGACTCATTTATTCAACATGGGGAAAATAAGGGAAACACTGGGTTTGGCGGGTTCCGGACCAATTCTAATCGATTCAGCGTCCAAAATGTAGTCGAAAATGATACCCCAGACGACTAGATTGCAAAAAATCTCGAAAATCAATTTTCCAAAAATACACATTTTGCCCCTACCCCGCCCAAATTTGGTCCGATCGGGTTGAAAAGTTTCGAGGACCAACTAGAGCCGAGAACGGATTTTCTACTACCACAAACGGTGCGGACGGACATTTGCTAATTCGATCTAGACACCTTGAATCGTCAAAAAAAAAATTTTTGGGCCGAATCGGAGTGGTTTTGCATGAAAACATAGGTTGATTATCCGAGGAATAACCAACCAAAAGGATTTCATTTTTAAAAATTTCGTTTGAATAAGTAACGTTTTCCGACGGCGATCAGCCCAGAGCATATCTGAATCAGTTCAAAATTTGAAATTTAGTGAGAAATGATACCCGCACCCGAACGAGTACATTTATAATAAATACAAGGGTATTTTTATCATGTATGATGTACAGCAAAAGTGGAAAATGAATCACAATTTGCCAAATCCTACCCTTTCAATGCCCAGCCAGTCGGGCAAAAGGCGGCAAATTAGAACCCTGAAGTGGGATCTGGCCAACTGTGAAAAGTACAGATAATTTTCTTGAGGAAGAATGGTGAATAGTAAATAATTGTTTACACCTCGAATCACTCAAATGAAAAGTGACGCCAAATATTGACTTCTTAGTCATTATGGGGGTGACAAACTGTCACATTTGAGGTTTCTCGAATACAATCCATACCATCGCCGATTGTTGAACAAAAACTTCCAACAGCAGGAACTCGTTGAACGAAGAGATAAACATAATGTCAGCAAACCACTCGGAAAAGTGAAAAAACAACGAGAACAGGTCGATGAAAAATTTCTCGCTTTTCGGCTCAACCTCCGCAGCATGAACTAGTGCGCCGCAGACTATGAGTGGGAGGAAGAGAAGAGATCTTATAAATATTTCTCATGAACTTAAAAGGGATCTCGTATTCTTTTCTCCCTTCGACGATCCTCGATTTCTTTCCAGGAAACGTTCAGTAAGTTTTGATAGAAAGAGAGGAAATTCTTCCATCTTCAGATCTTGATTCTCGTAGCTTTCTTTTCTTGTTTCCAAGTTTCATTTCGTTTCGCAGCTGCCATGAAAAGTCCCTATTAAAATTCGAGTTGTGTCACCCACAGTTGAAAGATGGCGGTCAAAGCGGAACAAAGATGAAAGCTCACTTTTATGGAAAGAATCGGTATTGGCCTCAGTAAATTTAGAGAACTTTATACTTCGATCGGTACTTAAAGTTAGAGGAAAACGTTTTGGAGGAAGAATTGAGTTGAAATAAAACTGAAAATAATAATAGGTTTTACGAGAGATTTCCACCATCGCATCTCTTATCTCCCACCTCACACCCAACCTTCTATCGCACACCCTTCAAATCACAAGTTAAACGCTCCAGCTCCAAGAATATAGCCATCGGGTCTCGAGGTTCTCGTGAAAGATTGGCTGACTGTCAAGTATCGAGGATTTTCTTTTGCCGAACTTCGGAGCTTACTAGACCTTCCATTCTCACGGGTGGTTGAGCCAATCTCCCCGAGAGCGCGCACTAAGGTGAACGCGTGTGACGCCACCGTAACTAATCCAATCTTTATTAGATCCACTGCCTCGTTATTGTATGCGCAATAAACTTTTTGAGCCTCCGCTCGCCTCAACCTTTTTTCCTTGCCGTAATTGCTTTTTTGAGTCTCGCTCATCCCCTACCCCAATTCAACCCGTCCGTGTATCATCTCTTCTCCACTACCCAACAGCTTTTAATCGAATTTCTTCGGAAAGAATGTTCGTGGTATACGTGAGGGTTCCATATAAAACTATATTCAGGGAAAAATATTAACTTTGCACATATGCCTGTCTTCTTAACCGGTGATGAGAGGTACTATGAGAAGTGAAAGGGAAGCGTGGTTTTGAATTCATACATCCAAGTAACGCGACTGATCTGTGTTTGAAATCTGAGCTAACTAATCCCCCGCTCACTGTGAGAAGTTGTGCTGAAACATTCAGGTCAAAATGACGAGCATTTTCACCCTCGGTGCGCCAGGTAAGAGTTGTACAATTACTTATCGCGGTAATATCATTTTCTAGTCAATGTCGGACGCTGAAATGGATCCTAGATGAGAACCGTCGATGGGTTAAAATGGATAATTTTTCGACTTTCAAGAAGTAAATTACTGCGGAAAACTCTAAAAATGATGCGCTTCCCCACGCCGGGAAATCAAGAAACTTAATTTTTTCGGAAATATTCAAACTCTGTTGCCATTTTGTATTAGAAACAATGAGTAACTTCCAAACGACCAAAAACAACGGGAAAATAAATTGAAAGAAATATAATGCAATAAATTATTGGACGATATGATATTGAAAACAGCGTAATATTGATTCAGCGACAAAAATTTAGTGGAAAATAATACCCCACATGCCTTGATCGCCGAAAATCTCGTAAATCCATTTTTCGAAATACACATTTTGACCCCTACTCCCCCCGAATTTAGTCCGATCGGGCTGACAAGTGTCGAGGATCAACTAGAGCCAGAAACGGGTCCCTGACCAACATTTCAGATTTGTAGAAAAATTTCTACTACTAAAATTGTACGTTTTTCGTGGTTTCAGAGCCACATCTGGATCTGGCTGGGGAGTGACATTTATCAGGAGGCTGCAGTAAATTCGTACAATATTCCTACCCTACATCTTTTTATACAGCTCTAACATGGTGGCGAAATCTAAACCAGCGAGAGAGAAATCGGGTTCTTCAGCAGCAGCAGGCCGTCCTCCTGGCCATCACACGGGGCAATCGCACAGCATCCACACACGGGCTTCAGGTGATCTCGGGCTGCAAGCCAATTGACATCATGCAATCAAGTGGCCAGATCGGACGGCAGTTCCATAGAGAAGAGATTTGGAAGAGTTGTTGGCAGGGGCACAAACAAACGACACGAAGATAACCAGCGTACGAGAATTGGTATTAAATGCTTGGCAGGAATGGTGGAATTGTGGAGCAGGTGGGCGGTTACACACCAGTTCTTCCCCAATGTCTCAAGGCGCCTTACCATGAATTATGTGGAACCCTCATTTGAGACAACCCAACTCCTCTCTGGCCATGGAAAGTTCAATGCCAAACTCCACTCACCAAAGCTGAGAATCACCTGCATGCCCATGTGGCCATCCTTCAGAGATAGCAGAGCACGTCTTGCGGAGCTGCCTGCTTATCAACAGATGCAGACAAAACAGACAGACTGATATTCTTGGACATTTTCTTATTTTGATTATGGTAGCTTGAAAACGTAAGTTGATTATTGCAGGAATCAAAAAAAGCGGGTTGTCAACAAATACACAATACATGGAATGTTTTGTTTGCATTGTTGCGAGCTTGCACCTGCGCCTGGGCTGCCGGCTTCGCAGGGTCAACGACCTGTGGAGGGCTAAGGGTCACTCTCGAACATTTGCGCGTCATATTGAATTGGCTGGAACCTTCCCATTGGCTCGAGACAACACATCGAGTTCCCAGAACCAGGGAAGGTTCGAGAAGGTACTCGACCAAGAGACAGCGAGTATAAAAGGGGACCAAGGAACGCCGCAGTTCAGTTCAATTCGGAGTCCAAATATAAATGCGTGTTATAAATTGTGCCGTGTTATAAATAGTGTTATAAATAATAGTGTAACAACCGTGTATTGTGCCTTGTGATTGTGTCATTGTGTAAGTGTGTGAATGAGAACACTGCATTCAAGTGAACAATTGTAATAAATCATTTACGAAGAATATAAATCGTTACAGTATTTTTTCCCGGACTTTTCTATATGAAGGAGCATCTCATACGAGATGATTCTGCTGCATAAGCGATGATTTATGCCGTACAATGATATCCGAAATTCGCTATAAAAAAAAAATGAAATCCATGTAGCGAGTGGAGAATATACACGGGAAAACTACACGTCAACACACCACTCGAATCTACGGAAATCCTCATCACATTCAGAGTGCTCAGGTTATCCGATCAGAACGACAACCGTGTGGCGAGCGAAAACAGACGCGTACCGCAAAACTGTCACCACAAATTGACCTGTAATCTCACGTGAAGAGAGCGGCTTATACTTCACCTTTGAGCTTAGTCCATTATTTACCGAAAAAGCTCCAACAAACCGTGAAAAGCAACAGCAGCCACCGAGCGAGGTCGCAAGAAGCTGTTAAGAGCTCGCCGGAAGAAACGCGGACCTGAAGCTGTGGAGAGCAGGAAGAGTTTCCATTGTTTGTTCTCAAGCGAAGGAGCTTGTAGGGAGTTGTGGCTGCTGGGGCCTGCTATAAAGAATGGGTTTGCATAAACCTGCTTAAGTTTGATTTATGCGCCCTTTTGTTGACGTCTGGAGACACGGAACAAGTAGTTACTCCGTCTTTTTCTCACTACCGCGCTTCTCTCCACATCAGTTTTCTTCCTTCTTGTCCTAAATAGAATTTTCTCCCGTGAGTTTCACATGTTTTCGCTCCCTCTAATTTTCCTTCGTCTTGCAAATCGACTTATTCCTCTCTCAATGTAACGAACGAAAACGGCGTTTGGATGTTTAATGTTCCTCTCATTTCAAGAGGAAACGCCGTGAGACAGGTTTACATGACAATTTACAAGTTTGAATTACAAGAGAAACACCACAAAACGAGCGTCGACTACGTCGAATAACCGAGTTCTGGGTCGTAAAACATTGTTATCGATTCATGAATGGTTCTGGTGGAATTGAACGATCTGCATTCTTCATTTAGGTTCAGCGATGTCATTTCGAAACACCTCGGTGAGGTGTTTATATTGTTGAAATGTTATTCATGAGGTCATGAGGTAATTTTTTGTCGAAAAAAACGTGATATGAATTTTGCAAGGTTCGAATGAAAACCACACATAAATTTTAGTGTTTCAAAATTGTTAAAACAAGCAACTTAATTTTTTTTTTTTTTTTTTTTTTTTTAAGTGCGCTTGGTATAAGACAATTCTACAGCGTTGAGTAGATGTGCAATTACGGTCCATTGGGGTTGAATCAAGATTGGAATGTTAATAATACAGCGCAATCAGGGAGAGAGTAAATATTCAATCTGGGACGCTTGATGAAACGAGCTGCCCAGGGCCGATGCGAGTTTAGACAAGGGAGCAGTGGAAAAGAAGCAATGCGGAACTAGAAGCGGTACGTTTATATTGATCAAAATGAAAAGACGGTCGAGAGACCTATCACACACTGTGAGGCAGTCAAGTTTGTTTAGGAGGTGATCGAGGAGCGAGTATTTGCGTGGTCTACTGCTTTTTCTGGTTTTTTTCCTGACTGTAAAATTGAACCACATGCTCACCTTAAAAAAAAAAGCATTTGATAGTGGACATAAATAATTCATGAAGCTACAGGCAGATTTTTTTTAGTCAAGGTCAGACGAGACAAGGAATATTCACGAGTCCAGAGGAAATTTTTTCATACAAGGGCCGGTTCACCAGCACAAAGCTCGATATCACCCTCAAGAATGGGGTGTACTGATAAGTCAAACCGACAGATATCAGCCCTTGTCTGCTTTCTGTCAATTGTCAGTGATGGTAATAACGATATGAGATTACGATTACGTCACAGAAGGGCTGCCATAACTATAGTTCAACGAATGTATGATGTCGATGTCAAATTTCGACAACATTCATTTTTCTGCCCAACAACAAGCAAAAACACTAAGGAGATACAGAAATCGACCCTAGCGCTCTGGGGTGGCTCCTTTTGGGACTAGTGATCACAAGAGTCAGAAAAGTGATACCAAGGTTGAGGTTGAAACCGCCGTCACCAAAACTTTTTTGTACACAACGGTTCACGTTTTGAGCAGGAAATGGGTAGGTAACAATAATATACTCAAAATCTCAACTTTGAAAAAGCTTAGTTTGTTGGAAGCGTTCCAAAAACCACCGTAGAAGAACAAGTTCTCATCCAATCTTCAACTAACTAGTGAAGAAGTTTTTCCCGTTGTGTTGGCATTTATTGTGTAGAGGCTGTGATTGCGACGTCAATTTCGAGGTGGTGATGGAGCTAATACCACACAGCTGCTGCCCACGAAGGGTCAATACGGCTTAGTTCCACATTTCAAAACCAATGACGAGTCAAGGGATGATAATACGTATGATGACTGTCATGACTCACATGTTGGTTGGTTATTCCTTGAATAATCAACCCATGTTTTCATGCTCAAGGTAAGGTAGGGGGTCGAACATCTTCGATCGGCCCCAAAATTTGCTTTCACGATGTCTGGAACCAAAAATAGGTTGATTATTCATGTCCGTAGTAGAACATTTTCTAAAAATTATAAATTTTGGTCAGGGACCCCTTTCAGGCTCTAGTTGGTCCACGACACATTTCAGCCCGATCCGACCAAATGGGGGTATATTACGAGTGAAAATGAGTTATTTGAAAAATGGATTTTTGAGATTTTTGGCGATCTAGGCGTGTGGGGTAACATTTTCCACTAAATGTTCCACGGAATGTGTCCGAGACACTCCACACTCACCCCCTCCCCCACCCCATTTTCCCCCATGCTCCTGTTCCGAGGAATAACCAACCCCTGTGAATGAATTTGCAGCGTCTAAACGTGAAACCCATGCAAAAGGATGGAGTTGTTTATTGAATTGCTTTCACCGAATTCGTGAGTTTGAATTCAACAGATGTATTTGGCTGTAACGATCGACTGAAACCTTCATCAACAAAATAAATAAATAGCGACAAAGAACAGTAAACATAGCATCCACGATCATCAAATCAAATGCGAAGCGAAGTAATTACCCTATATATTGCCACGAATTAACCGTGCAATCAGCGAAGGGATGTGGCGATCATATTGCCATAGTGCCATCAATCAGTCAAACTAGGGATGATCTGGGGAAACAACTGGGGGAGCCCTATTGACGGCGGCAATGATATCCTCATCCCTCATACGGAACACGCTCGGACTGAGCGCTAAGCCACGACATACTGGTGCAATGACGATCGAATGCCGAAGGTGTACGAGCACACAACCCTCATAGAGAAATACTGGCAAATGTGTCACAAATTTCTCATGCATACATCGTTTGAGGGAACTCTTTCGTTACGAGATGTGCAATGCCAAAGAAATAATGAAAATAGTTCTCGCAGACAATACTTCAGCTATATTTATCAGACAGATGTTTTCACCCAATAATTTCTCCAATATGGTTGACAACTGGGAGAAAATGCTTACAAAATCATTCAAGCACTTAAGGCGCGCATACTCACTTCTGTTAGGGACTCCATTGGGCTAAAAATTACTTGGACCCTTTTTCAAGAATACGAAGGTGTGTTCCTCAATTGAGAATGAAACAGAACGTGTGTAATCTTACGATGTAGTTCTGCGTCACTATGGAAACATCGCTAGCGTTTTATAAACACGTACACGTAGAACATGTCAATCTGAGAACAGAAAGACGTGATTGGAAACTGTTCGCCGATCCTATTTCTCGCCTAATAAAAACTGTGAATGAAGCTGTTAAAAATCGTGTAACAGTAGCCTCCAACGTGGGAAATCAGAGCACCCTCACCCGTATTACAGGGCAGAAGAGCAACCGGGAGGGCACCTATGTAACTTCAGACAGCGTAGCTGTGATGAACTCTGCCGTTACCACAATAGGGCGATCGCATTTCAAAGGGTAAACTTCGTAGTAAGGGGGATTCCACGTTCGCTGTATAACGGTCTGCTGGAGCGAATTGGCTCTTGATTGTGGATTGTTACAGACGTCGAGTGAACAGCGTGTTCGGATACTAACCGATCTGCCAATCATAACTTATTAATCGGAAGGGAGTGAAATTCACGGTAGAGTTCTCAAAGTCAGAATGGGGTATTCCAATAACTAGACCACCTTCTTCAGCATTCGAATGGGAGAGCGTGGAATGATTTCTTGCTTCTTTACAACGTAATGAGTTCCACTAGAAGACCTAGTCTTTACTGCTGCTGTCTATGGATGATTCCCTAAAATGTATAGCAGCTGAGTACCCTTCATTTTACATCCTCCGATCACTTGACGAGGGAAGCTCGGCTTTGCAGCATGGATTCTATGATGTAGCTAAACGAATGAAATATAATAGCATTGAAGCTCTGCACGTAACGTCGAACTCGGAATACGATGTCGATGAGCTTTAAAGCTTTACTGCGGCATGAACCAGTATATTAGAGGAGCAGCAACGCTATCGTATACGGTCAGGTGTCTGGCAAGGTGGCTGCAAGCTCACGGAGGCAGGAGGATCTATTGCAGGAGCAGCCAAGGCTAGGTTCAATACCAACATCTCCTGCAGCTTTGTCATATTGACTGCGCTTCTTTCTTGCAGCGCGTGCAATTTTTTTTTTTTTTTTTGGCTTGTCTGGGGACGAAACGCCCTGCTCCTCTCCTGGCATGGAGTCCTTCTTTCAACAAATCTGCTCATGATTGAGGCTGAACTGCCGCAGGATGCCTAAGCCTGTGGGTTTCCAAACGTATTTCAATACCAACGATCATGCCTCTCCCTTTCTTAGAAGCAGCAAAACGTTGTCATAGTTCCAACACTGCTGATAATGGTATCAACTTACCTATTCAGGAGTTGAAAGTAGTTGGAATCTACTCATTTTGCCTCTCTGATTTGCCAAAAAAAAATTCTGGGCGTTTTAAGGTGTTTATATCTGAAAATAAGAAGATGTCTGTCCACCGCCCTTGCCGTTCTATGCGCTCTAGGTGATCCTCGACACTTGTCAGCCCAATCGGACTAAATTCGGGGGGGGGGGGGGTTAGTAGGGGTCAAAATGTGTTTTTAAAAAAATGGATTTTCGACATGCTTGCTTGAGGAATCTGGATGAAGTTACTCTAAAGCAACTCCAGAGTTACAGATTAACACTTGATCATCGTGTATCTGAATGTGAAAATGGACATTACACAAATAGGAATGACCGACAAATAAATGCGAGGTGCTAATGTATGCTTGAACATGAAAAGAATGGTCACAACCGAGGAGGTTTGAAATCGAGGGTTTACTCTCACCCCAACGCCTACGTGGTGAGCTATTATAATACACAAACTCGATGGATTCAACGGTGGTTTTAAATCCACTTTTTGTTTTAATATTCACGACGTAATCACCCCTCGTTGAGAGGCCGATTCATTCGATGGATCTAAGTTTGATTCACAATGTGGTTTCATGAACGCATGTGGTTAGAATGGAAATGTGTGAAAAACGCAGCAAATCTTTTCACAATAGGTTCGTTATTATCCCCATTTGTACCATCCTCCGGTTTTTAATCTGTCCGGGATCCATCTGAACGTGGATATTTTTGTGGAAAATGGCACTTCATGCGAGTCCCCGAATAGCTCCAGAATACACAATACATTGAATACCCAGCCCCGTTTGAATCGATTGGGCTGAATGTGAATTAGGATCATCTAAGTTCTGAAAGTTGAAGCAATCATAGACATCGTTTCAGGTTTTGGTTGGTTATTCCTATATTTTATGCAAAAAAGTCAACCTGTCAGATTCGGCCCAAATTTTTTTTCTGGACGTTTCAAGGTGTCTATATCAAAAAAGTAAAATGTCCGTCCGCCGTCCGTCGTACGCCGTCCGGTCCTTTTTTTTGGCAGTAGAAAATTTTCTAAAAATCTGAAATTTGGGTCTGGGGTCTGTTCCTGGCTCAAGTCGGTCCTCGACACTTTTCAGCCCGATCGAACCGAATTTGGGCGGGGTAGGGGTCAAAATATGTATTTTGAAAAATTGATTTTCGAGATTTTTAGCGTGTCCACAATCCAGGCGTGTGGGGTATAATTTTCCACTAAATTTTGGAAGCTGAAACTAATGGAATGGGTTCCAGAACAATTGGCACCCACCGGAAGAAGTTATGGGTCAAAATGGGTATGTATCTACCCATTTTGTACATGTGTTATCAAGATTTCTGGTACCTAGGCGTGTGGGGTAACATTTTCCTCTAAATTGTGGACGCTGAATTGATTGGAATGGGTCCGGGAACCGGCACACTCACTGTTTCCCCAATTTTAACTCTGTTGAAGAAATGAGTTTCCATGCGCCTGGTTCGGAATAACCTACCCGTGTGAAAGAATTTGCAGCGTTTTTCAAGAGCATTTGATCCTCCGAATGACGAACGGATAATTTTGCGTTACACCTAGACTCATGGATAAATTTATACTTCAAAAAGATCTAATTCTTGTCATGTAGTCTCTGAAGCCAGAATACGGACGAACAAGTGAAAACCATGTAGATACTCACCGAAATGACATTGATCAAGTTCATATTGTGACACACGTTAGGAGAAGGGATCCGCACATGGTGAGATGTAGTTTCTTCACGACCGCATACATTATATAATGTCGATTTGATAAACGCAAATTTCAGGTCATATACTGTGGATAAATATCGTTCCGTAATCACTACCTAGACCTAGTGCCGTTACGCAATGTTGGTTTCCCATGTGATACCCCAACCCCAAATTTATTCTTCCCTGCATAATAGATCTTCTTGTTTGCGTACCTGTCCAAATACAAATTCGGTTCGCTGGATTTACATTGCGAAAAAAAATTTACAATCTTTAAATTACAGGAGCGCTTCAATTTCTTTCGTATTATTAATTTCATTGTGAGATGGCCACTTCAGCCATAACTCCTTCACACATTATATACGTTAAAATGCGCTGGAGTGTGGAGTGCCCCGAACTCATTCCAATTGAATCAGATTCGAACATTCAGTGGAAAAAGATACCCCAAACGTCTAGTTACTAAAAAACTTGAAAATCCACATTCTTAATAGGTGAATAGATACCCACTTTGAGCCATAACCTCTTCCAGTGGGGCCCAATCGTTCATCGGCTCATCTCAATCGATTTGTCGTCCTATGTTAAGTGGAAAATGATACCCCAAATGCCTATTTCCCAAAAAGTCCCAAAAATCGAGTTTCAAAAAACACATTTTCACCCATACCCTCCCTGAATGTGGTCCGATCTGGCTGAAATGTTGCGAAAACCAAATAGAGCCGGAATGAGATCCCTGACCAAAATTTCAGAATTTTGGCTGGTTATTCCTTGAATAATCAACCTATGCTTTCATGCAAATGGTCAACCTCTCCGATTCGGTTCAAAAAATTTTTCTGGACGTTTCATGGTGTCTAGATCAAAAAATGTCAATGTCCGTCCGCCGTCCACGCCGTTTTTGGTAGTAGAAAATTTTCTAAAAATCTGAAATTTGGGTCAGGGGTCTGTTCCCGGCCTGGGACGGTCCTCCAAGCTTTTCAGCTCGATTGGACCAAATTTGGGCGGGGTAGGGGTCAAAATGTGTTTTTTGAAAATGAATTTTGAGATTTTGGGCGATCTAGGCGAGTGGGGTATTATTTTCCACTAAATTTTTGACGCTGAATCAAATGAAATGGGTCCCAGAACGATCGGCACCCACTGGAAGAAGTTATGGGTCAAATTGGGTATATATTACCCATTTTGAATATGTGTTTTCGAGATTTCCGGTACCAGGGCGTGTGGGGTATCATTTTCCACTAAATTTTGGATCCTGAATCGATTGGAATGGGTCTGGGACCCGCCGCACCCACCGTTATCCCCATTTCCCCCATGTTTTAAATAAGTTTCCATGCGCCTGGTCTGACGAATAACCAACCCCTGTGTAAGAATTTGCAGCGTTTTTTAAAAATTGTCCACGACCAATAACGGCGTACACGGCGCACGGCTTATGTGAACGGACATTTGGTAGTTTGATCAAGACATCATGAAACGCAAACTGTCAAATTTTGTGGTCAAGCGGAGACGTTGACCTCTGGATTGATTACATAGGTGAATTATTCAAGGAATATACCAACCAAAATGTTAATTATATCGAGAATAAATTATTGCAATCTCAACAACAATTCAAAAATTCATGTGGTGACTTTTGACAATTCCAATAGACGAGAAATGTGTTCTCGATATTTCTTCCCATTAATCTACTCGTTTCTATAGCGATATCGCCAACGTACCATCGATCCATATATTTCAGCTGGTTTGAACTCAAAACATTCATTTTAGTAATCGTTTGAATTTGCGAGGATTAGGCTAGTCTTGCGGTCGCATACATCACGAGTTGAAATGGCTTTCAATGTAAATTCACAAATTTTCTTCTTTTTCTGAGCAAGTGCTGTCATAATCATTTTAACCGGTGAAGACGAGAAAATGTAGGATTTACGTTTCAAACTACACGAAGGTGTCAACACGCTTCTCATTACCCTTTCACGTAAATTTGGTCTTCTTAGAGATAATGAGCCGCCGATTAGGATTGCTCATGATTTCTTTAGTTTCTCAATCAGTTTTGAACTCGACAATGTCATGTACGAACGTGCTCTCCCTTCGTCCATTTCTTTCCCATTTCGATTCTCCGCGGGTCGGAGTTGGTTTATGTTCGATTGAGCCCCACTTGTATTTGCATTGACCCTGAGAATTTCCCAGTGTGTTAGTGGAACGGAGTTTCGTCGTATATGGTAGAAGGACGAGAAAAGATCGAACATTTCGGAGAAGAGACCAACAATGCCGTTGGATACGTGTTTAGCATCGAAAACTGTTCGAGGCCGTTGAGCTATTCCACGTTGCTCCGGCACAATGCTCTTCCTTCCGACATCGTATAGGCGGTAAACTGTGCCTAGGGCGACGTATTGTATGATTGAGAGTTGACCGTGGTTCTCGTTTTCCCTGCGCCAACTTCACTTAGGCCGAAATACGCAAAGCCGGACGTCATTTCCTTAACGCAGGGCCCATCTGCATGTTAACTGAACCAAATTATACGGGAAAGTCTTGGGAAGTGGTGGAGGCGTGGAAGCAGAGGCGGCCCGTAATTGGAGGAAAGAAGCCAGGTAATTTAAGCGGAGGTATCCTTCCTAAAATTGTTGAATAATAAATGAGAATTCGTAACAGATAATGGTGAGGGGGTAGAGGGGGGAGGGTGAAGAAGGAAAGTCTTGGTCTATCGTGACAAGGGTAAAAGAGGAGAGAGTAGGGCCTTTGTGAGGGCTGTATAGTCTCTAACAGCAGCATAACAAGACCAACTGCTCGGAGGGCCAGGTTCTCCCCTTTGTATAATGCTTAGAATCGATTAAATCCTTTGAGAAGTGACATTTCTCCTATGTATTACATGTAATACATCAAAGGATCCTCTTAAAAGATGAACTCGTCTTTTCTCTTTGATCCAGCAAATTTTTAATGCGTTAGCTCCCAGTTTCTAACTGGAAAAAATTCATTCTTCGAGGATATTACCTGAAGTGTTTTATGAAAATTAAATTATGAAGTACGGTTTTGAGTTTGGATTTAATCAATTCCAACTATCCGGATACACAGACGACTATCAACTCAAAGAGAAACTCAACATTCATCAACCGACTGAACGATTGTTGACCTGGAACTCCACATTACAGCCACTTTTATTGAAGAAACATCAGTTTTGGAAGTAACTGGTTGATTAGGAATCCAATAGGAAACCTGGATAGTGGTCCTTGGATTCGACATTTAAAAATGGCTATAACTTGGAGGAGAACCAAGATGAAAGTGCCAAAATCGGTGGATGTTGACACAAATAAATAGTCCGAGGAGCATGGAGAAAGTGGGGGAAAACAGTGTGGGGTTTCCTAAAATAATTCCAATCGATTCAGGGTCCAATTTGTTAATGGAAAATGATACCTCTCACGCCTAGGTACCAGAAATCTCGAAAAGACACTCTTAAAAAAGGGTAGAGAGACACCCATTTTGACCCATAACCTCTTCCGGTGGGCGCCAATCGTTCTGGGACGAGAAAATTGGAGAGGTGGTCCTCTCCAGCGTTCCTTGAAAAAGAAGCAATAAGAAGCTGCCACCTGAAACACTTGAGTCTTGAGCTGACAGACTGGTTCATTCTGACAAAGCTGCTGACTGGTTCGGTCTCTGGAGCTGCTTACTCTAGTCGGCTCGGCCGAAAGATGCCAAAGAATCACACATCCTACGACCATTTTAGTGCAAAGCTACAACAGGATAGTTTCCAGACCAGCAGCTCCCACATACTACCTGAATAAATCCATCAATACCGCGTTGTCTCAAGAATTGTTCAAGCATTTTCTACTTCAACTACTTTCCTTCATGTCTGCTGTTCTTCACAGCGATTTCCTGCTTTTAGTTTCATTTCCGAACTTAACCAACTGACGGCGTCGCTCACCTCAGCAGCACATTTCAGCAGTCAAGTTCAACATTCGCTGCCATGAGGATTCTGAAATTTTTTCAAATAGTCCTGATAGCCAGTATAAAACATTGCAGGACCCGATTCTGATTCATAAGCGACAGCTCTCTACAAATATTGTCAGATGAGTCTTCTCTTAATACAAATCAAGTGCAATGCTCAATGCAATGTCCTGTTGTGGGTCCCTTGCTCATTGCTGCAACGATTCAGGATGATCGTGACTGTCTGCGCCTAAATAGTCAGTGGGACGCTGTCTAAAAGTAAAATGCAGTTTAGCCCCAACTCTTGCGTTGCTATTGTTGCACGAGCGCCAAATTGAACAATTTAAGAAGAAGCTCCAAAGTGAGCACATGCGAATGATTCAATCTGAATGCTTCTTGTACTCCTTCAAGCGTTGGATATGACGTGCGCGATAATAGCTTATCAATCGAGAGTTTCGAATGTCAGAAAAAGGGGAAAGATGAACGGCAGAGTTTATTGTTTGGAAAACAAACTCCGAGCACTTGACGTTCGCAATTGATCACCATCGCTTTAGCCTCTCAACTCTCAACTGTTAACCCTCAAGATGATCTCATCCTTTGATATAGAAAGTCGTTATTTTCTCTTGATTTCCCAGTTGTATTCTTTTCTTCGGGCTTCGGTGATACCATCGTACCCGTCGCATCAGGTTTTCGCTACCTAGACGTTAAAGGCTAATGTAGTAGCTACGGTGTTGAGATAGGGATCCTCCTCTTCAGGGGCCTCCCGCGTCCCGTATCACATCTACTTCAACCCATTTATTTATTTATCCATTTATTCTGGGGCCTCAACGTTTCTCTAAGGTCATTGATAAAACACTTCTTCGGCCTGTTTTCTCCCTTCTAGACTTCACCGTGTTTTTATTCCCCCGAAAAAAAGCAACGATTGTGGATCAACAGTTGAATGCAATTGAAAATCGAAGTAATTGATTAAGTCGCCCGGTTATCGTGATGAGGATCGTTAAAATGTAAGTTCTAACGAGATTTTCGGCGATCTAGGCATGTGGGGTATTGTTTTCCATCAAATTTTGGACGCTGAATCGATTGGAATGAGTCTCCATACTGCTCCCCGTGAAGGAATTTGCAGTGTTTCCACCGAGTTTATTCAGCAAAAACGTCTATTTAGTGAAAAACGAAAACATTAAAAAATATAGCAGCACAAGAGAACTTATAAAACGACCAAAAAAGAATATAATGTTATTTCTCTCGGTATTGTCTTTAGTGTGAAGGTATAACATACATCTGACAAGTCGTACAAAAGTCGGCAAGTCTCTTCCCATTTCGAGAATACAGATTCAATGAGTAATGTCACTTGAAAAATTCTTATTTTATCCCAATTATTCTTTGGCTCATGAAACGTAATCGAATGAAAGAACCAAAACCACTTCAGGTTCTAAAATAAACCGTGACCCTCTTGGTTTCACTAATCGTCAATCATTCAATCAAATCTCAATAGTATAATCCTCCAAATCCACACAGCGATGGAAGAGTTCTAGAAATGAAAGGTCTTCACCCTTATACCCTCCAACACGATTAAATCCTCCGTTGCATCATCATGCCACTCTATTTCGGTAAAATGACGGCCACTTCGAGTCAAGAATGATATTTAATTCGCGAGGAACTCCAAGTGGATTAAGGAAATGGTACTTCAAGTACTTATAAGTAGATGAATAGTTGGACGTGAGTTGGTTGGGAGCCAACTGAGAATTTGGTAGGTGCCAGACGAGATTTAAACTAAAACGGGTAAATTCCCACTGGATACATGGGGTATCATAAGACAGGGTAATTTCCCGGGCGAATCAATTATCCTAAGTGGCTATTCACCCGCATAACATTCCGGATGGGTGGAATCGTTATGAAATAGAAGGAAACAAAGAAATTGCAGAACGTTGAATGTGGTTTTCTGGTAAAATTATAGTAGATGTATCAGAGTCACAATAACTGCTCATTCGGGCTTCTATGTCACAATAACGGCTCTGTTTCTAGTGGTATATATTTTCTATCGTAATAGAGAAAGATTTACTGCTCCTAAATTTACGTGAGATGATTCATAAAGGATTCATGTAATGACAGAGTGTATAATACAGGGTCCGCCAACGAAGTAGGACGTTTTTGAAATGGGTAGTACTCAGCGTGGGGAACTCTGTGAGGGGTGGGGTTGGGACCATCGTGTTCACAATGAAGGGAAGTTTTTTTAGGTTAGTTGCAAAGATGGTTTGGACGATGCCACAACGTGTTTTCGCGGTAAGTCGGTTTTTAGTGAACAGTGAGTCGATAATTCAAACACAGAGAGATTTCCGTCGAGAGTACGCGATTTCTCCCCGCGGAGCTATCCCAACTCGTAATGTAATCCTAAGGTGGGTTGAAAACTTCAGGGAAACGGGCAGTGTTACGAAAAAAAGGAGGGGAGGAGATCGAACAGCGCGAACTCCAGAGAACGTTGAGCGCATGAGAGTCACTGCCCTCCAGAGCCCACACCGGTCCGTCTGACATCGTGCAGCAAATTTGAACCTCTCACAATCAACTGTTATGAATATTGAAAGTCGATCTACACTTTCATCCATATAAGTTGGTGATTTGTCAGCAATTATTGCGGTTGTTTCACTCACTGATGAATTACATTAATCACGTCATGACATCCTAGATTCAAACATTCGACGCCTTCCTCCTTCATCAACCAACTATATGGGAAAATCCTAAATTTGAGAATTGTGATTGTAAGCGATAGTGCGCTTCTATATGAGCAATTAGTTGAAATTATCAATTTTGTACTATTTTCATTTTCAAACGTGCAAATTCAATAACCGAAATGTGCTAATTTTGGCAGTAGGAATTCTCTTCAATTTTGAAACTATGATCGGTGATATCTTGTTAATCCTCATCTCAGCTCAATCGCCCACAATGGACGCTGGGAATGGGAGAAAAAGTACATTTGAATGTTGGATATTAAGTGTTTGGGAATCTAGGGGTGTGGGGTGCCATTTTCCACTATGTTTGGCTCGTTGACTCGATTCAGATGGAGCCTAACAGGAAGTGGGTATGTATCAGTCAGGAAAGACATTTTAAATGTAAATTGCAAACGGCAGCACATCGCACCCTCCAGTTCAGAACCGGTTATCACGTTCAGTTAAAAGTGTACACATGAATTACCTCGTTAAAACTTGAACTACCAGTAAATCCTTCCTCCCTTCACATGAGCGTAAAACTAGTTAAGGACGAATGGCAATCAATCAACACCCTTTTCCCAGTCGAATCGGGTCAATTCGCCGGCCGCTATTACTCGTAAGACCCACGTGCGAGTACTCGCACTTACGTAATAAATGTACACACCTTTTTGGCGAAATATTCCACAAACATTCTGTGCAAATTTATTTGCCATGAGACGGAGCTGGAACAAACAGTTATGCAAGTGTGACTAGAATTTTTTCGAGGGTCCCTCTTCCCGCTTTTCTCCGATAGTGTTAGCGGCATATCCCTTCTATCCTCATTTTCTTCGATGGAAGAATGATTCGTATGTTTACGTAGCTTTCTCCTGCCGTAAGGTAACGAGCTTATCTCTTTGGTGTGTTCCCTCGCGTAAACAACTCGTCTCCGCAGGCGATGCATTCACACGCCTCTTCATTATCTATCTCCCTTTTATCGTTGAAGACGATGGAAAAGGAGGTGACGAGAACATCATGGAGCAGGTTTTCCTGCGAATCGGATCATTTAGGGAGAGTTCTTCGAACGAAAACCCTTGGTTTAATTCAGCCTGAAAATCCTATTACAAAGAGGGTGAACGATTAGATTAATCGTCGGTTCAATACCAATAATCTCGCTCGATAATGGGTATTTCTTAATCGCAATTATGATCACATCCACACGATATAAATACCCTACACCCTTCAGTTGCAGATTATAACTGTAATGCTGAACACACCCTTCATTAATCTACGCTAATTGCTGTTGAATGCTAGTGGAAATGATACCGTTTATTGTCGATCAAGACATTTCAACACACAGTGGGCGTTCTTTTTTCGTGATTTGGGGGATTTCCTTGGTGTATGCGGGTTCGAGGCCCACGATTGATGGCCAGTTTGCCGCTAGAGGCCTCAAAAGGCGCGGATAATAATGATGATATAGGAAAGAAATTCGTTAAAGTGTTCAGACGTCCGATACGCATGTTAGAGAGACGTAGATAAACCTCTTTTGGTTACCTACCCTCATTGAAATCTATCTGAAAGAGTGTATCTTCCACTCATATCGAATGATAAGTTCTTCATACGTTCACTATTCCGTATCAAGTGATATTTCAGTTTTTGAAATTTGAAGTCCTTCCACCGTCAGGGCTGAAACGCATCTCTAAAATGCCCCAAAAAATTATTTAAAAAAAAAAAAAAAAAGTGTACAAGGGTTATGGGGGTTTATAGGTACTTTTGGTTTCCTTGAATGTTTTCATGCAAATGGTCAACCTCTCCGATTCGGCTCAAAATTTTTTTCTGGACGTTTCATGGTGTCTGGATCAAAAAAGGACAATGTCCGTCCGCCGTACGCCGTCCGCCGTCCACGCTGTTTTTGGTAGTAGAAAATTTTCTAAAAATCTGAAATTTGGGTCAGGGGTCTGTCCCGTCCTAGACGGTCCTCCAAGCTTTTCAGCCGATCGGACCAAATTTGGGCGGGGTAGGGGTCAAAATGTGTTTTTGAAAATGATTCGAGATTTTGGGCGATCTAGGCGAGTGGGTATCATTTTCCACTAAATTTTGGAGCTGAATCCAATGAAATGGGTCCCAGAACGATGGCACCCACTGAAGAAGTTATGGGTCAAATGGGTATATATTACCCATTTTGATATATGTTTTTGAGATTGTGGAACACTAGGCGTGTGGGGATCATTTTCCACAAATCTGGACACTGAATTGGAGGTGGGTATGTTTTCCACTAAAGTTTGGACGCTGAAACCAATAAATGGGTCCCAGAACGATGGTCTTCCCACTGAGAAGTTATGGGTCAAATTGGGTATATATTACCCATTTTGTAGATGTGTCTTCGGGATTTCTGGTACCTAGGCGTGTGACGTATCATATTCCACTAAATTTTGGACCCTGAATCGATTGGAATGGGTCGTACCCCCACCCATGTTTTCCCATAGCCATTTGAGGAATAACCAACCCGTGTGTAAGAATTTGCAGATTTTTTCTAATTATATGTAGGCGCCTAGGTACTCAAGAGACCTCGAAGATACCCTTTCATTCTAAAATAGCTAACCACAGTGGAAAATGTTGCAGAGTTTCTGTACAACTAAATTGGTTAGTATAAGCTCTTATAGTCCTTGGAGATAAAATACTTAAATATGAATTTTTTCCTATTTTTTCGTTAAAACATCCAACAGTTGAAGGCCAGAGAGAACAAATTGTGATAACTCGGTGGTCTTCAATTATTATAAATCGTCGTCGTAACAAGTTCACCAGTCCAGAATAATTTACTTGTCAAGGAGAATGAACTACGGGCCATCTTCGCTATGGGAACTGATTCAATTCATTATGACTTTGCGACTCCATACATCGCTTGACAACTCAATTTCTTCCATATTCATTTTCTCCCTCCCAAAGCTTGTCAAACGGTGCCATTACTGAACTATGGTAAAGTGAATACTACTCAATTCATCCCGAGTGGCTTATCAACGAATACATTCGAACAATACCGTACAAGAATCCTCCGGACAGCTGAAGCGGGAATATTGATGAGAATAGTTAAGCGTTGGCGCTTTACTTCATCAAGAATTTGCACAACGTTCTCGCCTTAACGAGCGCCTTGCTATGCGCCTTTGGAGCATATATTGCCAAAATCAAATTCAGGAGTTGTTGATTGTGCTGTCGTGACCTCGACGTGCTGTCTATAATCCCGCATTTATTGACGTTACTGAAAATACATGAATGAAAACCTTGAAGTATGTAGTTAAATGTAGTGGATTTCTCTTCTCGATAAGTACGCTTGCATATCTGTAGATTGAATGGTGAAACGCTCACTAGCGCTGCCAAGTGAAGATTATATGAACCAACTAGAGCTCAACCATTTTTTTTAATCACATCATATTTCAAATATAGCAATTTTTGTTATTATTTCGTAAAAGTTGAGTTGAATCAACATAGCAGCAGGATAGCATCACGTGAATCGACGTTAACAATGCTGCAAATTCTTTCATACGGGTTGTATTTTCGCATGGAGACTAATTTCTTCAACATTGAAAAAAATAAGGGAAACAGTGGGTGTGGTCAGTCCCGGACCCATTCCAATCAATTCAGGGTCCAAAATTTAGCGGAAAATGATACCCCACATGCCTACGTACCAGATTCTCAAAAACACAAATTCAAAATGGGTAGATACGTACCCATTTTGACCCACTACCTCATCCAGAGGGCGTCAATCGTTCCGGGACCCATTTCATTGGATTTCGTGTCCGAAATTTAGTGGAAATGAAATTCATGTGCCACACATTATATCCAGATGAAACGGAGTCTCCATTTGAGATAGAATTTAGTAGGTATAAGCAAAAATAATGTCGACCAAAATTTTTTTTCTCATTCTAGGAGAACTCATTTTCCATTCATTACGATGGTTCAACAGATATTACCTATTTCAAGGGGAGAATGGTACATTTATTCCCCGCCAGGTAGCACTGGGGAGCGCTCCACTTGAGAAGGAACTTTTGGGGAACTACCATATATTTCCAAATTACCACCGAGGAGTTTTTTCGACACACAAATTGACGCCATTCTAGGACAAGTAATGACGAGACGTTAGCGTAGGTGTTGAGGAAACCATGTTTCAAGGCAAACTCCACATTTCTTCCTTTCTGGCAGATGAACTCACGTTCTAGACCCAAATCACAGATCTATTTCCACTCCGGCGCAGTTCGCTTTGGCCATTTTATTTAATGCATAAAAAGAAATCCCAGATAAATCGACGATAGAGGCTTGAAAACGCTCTATTTCACGTTGCTAGCGGTATTTTAAGTTGTGGTTGCCCGTCTTTCGCCAGTGAGGAAACTTGAATTAAAAAAAGCCGCGAACTGGAGCGACTTCATTAGAGCAAAAAACCTTCCTTCTTTTTTAAGGTAAGAAAAAACAGTTGAATAATACGC